>JAPQWV010001898.1:0-69568 GCA_027422505.1 Craterostigma plantagineum | reverse complement strand
TCCCGCCCCGCCCCGCCGGACGGCGGGGCTTTGGCGGGCGGCGGGCCGGCCTGGCCCGCCCCGCCAATTTTACAGCTCAATTATAAATGAGATCAGGGTACCTTTAATGTAGACGCACTTATCACATTCATTGATTTTAAAACCATTTGATAGCATCGTTTTTTGTCAAATTCTCATGCCATTGTTTAGGTGCTTGTTTTAGTCCATAAAGAGACTTAATTAATCGACACACCTTGGCCTCTTTTCCGGGTGCAATGAACCCCTCGGGTGTTCCATATAAATTTCTTCCTCGAGGTCCCCATTTAGGAAGGCCGTTTTCACGTCCATTTGATGAATTTAAAGGTCATGCAAGGATGCAATCGCAATTAATACACGTATAGATGTGATTCTAGTCACCGGAGAATACGTATCAAAGAAATCGTATCCCTCCGTTTGTTTAAACCCTTTTACAACCAATCGGGCTTTATATTTATCAATAGTTCCATCCGTCTTATATTTCCTTTTAAGGATCCACTTGCATCCTAAAGGTTTGCAACCCGGAGGGAGATCAACTAACTCCCACGTATTATTAAACATGATGGATTCTATTTCACTATTGATAGTTCTTTCCAAAGAGGTGCTTCTGGACTTGCCAAAGCTTCACGAATAGTTCGTGGGTCATCCTCTGCCATATAAATTGTAAAATCAGGACCAAAGAATTTCGGCACCTTAGTCCTTTTACTTCGCCTAGGTTCTTCCTCACCTTTATGAGGTAGCTCGACCTCGTCAGCTGTTCTCTTTCGTGAAATTATTTCTTCCTTATTTTTAAGGGGAAATATATTCTCAAAAAACACCGCATTTCTACATTCAATAGTCATTCCATTATTGAACTCTGAATTTTCCGATTTATACACCAAAATCGATAAGCACTGCTATTATTAGCATAACCGATAAATATGCAATCAATAGTTTTAGGTCCTATCTTGACCTGTTTCGGCTTTGGTATTTCGACTTTTTCCAAACACCCCCACACTTTTAAATATTTATAGGTAGGCCTGTGTCCCTTCCATAGTTCATATGGCATTTCGTCCCGACTTTTATGGGGTATTTTATTAAGTATAGAATTTGCTGAAAGAATCGCTTCCCCCCACAAATTTTGGGGTAGACCCGAGCTTACTAAAAGCGCATTCATCATCTCCTTTAGAGTTCGATTCTTTCTTTCAGCTATTCCGTTAGATTGAGGTGAGTACGGCGCCGTTTTTTGATGAATAATACCAGACTCTTTGCATATTTCGTCAAACGGGGCCACATACTCGCCTCTGCGATCGCTTCTAATCGCCTTAATTTTTCGAGTGAGTTGATTCTCGACCTCTGCTTTATACTTCTTAAAAGCATCTAAAGTTTCGTCTTTACTCTTTAGTAGGCAGACATAGCATACCTTGTGCAATGATCAATAAATGTTATAAAATATTTCATTCCACCTCGAGTTTGCACAAACTTTAAATCACAAATATCGGTGTGAATTAATTCGAGTGGATTCGTGCTTCTAGCCACTGGCTTAAACGGTGCTTTTACCATTTTTGCTTCAACACAAGTTTCGCACTTGTTATGAGAATCGATTTTAACTTTTGGTATCAAATCTAGATTCACCAATCTTTTAATTGTGTTAAAGTTTACGTGTCCAAGTCTATCATGCCACAGATTAGAACACTCCAACAAATAAGAAATACTTTCTTTATTCTTCGCCTCTTGGCGGATTACATTCATCACATTCATCTTAAAAAGGCCCTCATTTAGGTACCCTTTAGCTAAGAAGATACAATTCTTAGTCAAAACAAACTTATGAGATTCAAAGACTAATCTAAAGCCAGCCTTGCTCAAAAGAGCGCCTGACACCAAATTCTTCCGGATGTCTGGGACATGCAGCACCTCCGTTAGCGTTAGTTTTTTGCCCGATGTCATTTTTAGCACCACCTTGCCTGTCCCCACGACGTCAGATGTCGAAGAGTTTCCCATGAATAGCTTCCTTCCGTCAGTCGGGGTGTAGGACGAAAACATATTTTTATCGGCGCAAATGTGCCGAGTTGCTCCCGTATCGATCCACCATTCTCGTGGATTATCAACCAAATTAACTTCTTGGATCACGGCCGTGAGGTCTTGTTCTGATAAATCATTGTGAATTGATTTGTTCTCGACCATATGGGCGTTTTCTCTAACTTTCTTTGGGAGTCGGCAGTCCTTTGCAAGATGCCCAGATTTACCACAATTATAGCAGCTTCCTTTAAAGTTCTTGAAGCTTGCTTGGGGTTGCTTACCACCCGTGGACTTTCCACCCGTGGGTTGCTTGCGCTTTTTGCTGAAGCTTGGCTCGGCCAAATTTGCCTTAGCCTCGAACTCACTTCGCTTCGCCTTTGCTTCGGATTTTCGGTTGTCTTCCTCAATCCGGAGTCGAACTATCAAATCTTCGAGTCGCATTTCCTTACGTTTATGCATAAGATAGTTCTTGAAGTCTTTCCACATAGGCGGCAACTTTTCAATTATTGCGGCCACTTGAAAAGCCTCGTTCACGATTAATTTTTCTGCCGACAAGTCGTGAAGAATAATATGAATTTCTTGCACTTGACTCACCACCGATTTGGTGTCGACCATTACATACTTCAGGAATTTGCCAACGAGAAATTTCTTACTCCCGGCATCTTCCGATTTGTACTTTATCTCCAAGGAATTCCATAATTCCTTTGCCATTTCAATCGGACTATAGACATTGTAAAGGGAATCGTCTAGTCCGTTTAAAATGTAATTTCTACACAAGAAATCACTATGATGCCATGCGTCCGAGGCCGCACGCTTTTGAGCGTCGGTCTCACCTTCGGGGACGGTCATCGGGTCCTCCGAAAGAAATCGAGAAAGAGAGAGAGTCGTAAGATAGAACAACATTTTTTGTTGCCACCTTTTGAAGTCGGTGCCGCTAAATTTCGACGGTCGTTCGCCATGCATAGGAGCGGCTGTCACCATGGGAATGATGTGAGCGGTTGACGGCGTCGCATTCTGATTATCGCCGTTTGCCATATTAATATATCTTCAAATGTAGAAAATAGATTTGCGCTTTCGTTTTTGGTTGAAGTGAAGCAAACTCCTTGAGCAGCCTGCTTGACTCGACCATGACTTTGTATGAAAGCTTTCGTCTTCAACTTGTTAGTGGCCGTCCGTCAGCGCCATTATCTTCGGGTTGAAAGCGCAAATAAATTTCAGCGGTAATGGTGTGAACAAATCACAAGTCGAGGCACGTGATACACGCTCTCTTGAAGACGAAATTACACCGCTAATACCCACAGTTTACGGTAAACGCCTCCGAGATACAACGACTTACGTTTGGAATATAGCGGTATCTCAAATACGCCAAACTTCGACGAACGAATACTCTTGCTTTGGGACTAACAAGAACACAAGTGCTATGAGTGAAATGTGGAGAATTTTTGTATGCTTTTGAATGATTTTTAATGCTAACTCATGTGGGGTATTTGTAGGTGTAGGTTTTCATTATGAAGAGAAGTGACCTTTTGCATGTGTCTATTCATGAAGAAATGCATCTTTATATTAATGAATTCCTATGAACCTTTTGCTTAATTAGTACACCTTTTCAAATATACCTCTTAGTATTAATTTCATTCACACTTTTTCCTAACACAAAATTAGTCACGAGGGTTTATAGCAACCAATCAATCACTGGCTATTTCCATGGGGCTAAAAAAATGATTTTCTTTAATGTACCGAACGACTTCTTAAATATCATTTAGAAGAACCGATTTATTGAATGGGCCTATAACCCATTATGAAACACTTATCACCTACGGCACGTAAACGCTACGTGATATGTAAATACACCTTTTGTTGAGCTTCAAATCTATATCCTCGTTATTGTTTGAGTTAATGTCGTCAGCCTTGCGTTTCTCGAGAAGAAGCGCGGCGGCTGTCATGCCTCGGGTTTGGGTCGCGGCGTGACAGTTCTTGTTTGAAACAATGAAAGAGTTGCAAAGTCCCTCTATTTGTGCGTTATTTTACAATATAATCCAATTTACAATTCTAGTAGGGATGTGAGAGCACATGCAGCTCCTCTAATTATTTCAAGGTTTCGTGAACGTATGATTCACATTTAGGGATGAGAGATGAGCTGAGCCAGCTCGTAGCTCGACGATTCGGCTCGATTAAAGCTCGGGTTGAGCCCGACAAAATCGGGCTCGAGCTCATTTATGTGGAGATCGAGCGTGAGCTCGGTCATAAGAGATTGAAAGCTCGCGAATGGGCTCACGTGTTTATTATTATTATTATTATTTTTAAGTCTTTTATTAATTTTTGAATTTTTTTTAAAAGCTCGAACTCGAGCTGGGGTTAACTAAGGGTTAAATGAGCCGAGCGTTGAGCTGAAATGCTCGATGAGCTCGAGCCCAAGAAATTGAAGCTCAGCTCATTCACATTGAATCTGGACCACGTTAGACCTTGTGTGTGTCGCGTTCAAATTCGATTTCTCATTCCCTAAACAGAATTAGATCATCAAGCAATCTTCATGTAACAGTCTCACAATCTTGAAAAATTCATCGATTAATCCTTAAGACAATTTAAACTATTCAAAGAGAAAAAAAAAAAAATTGAGACTAACAATTTACTTGTTGATATGCAACAACAAAAACAGAGCTTTCATACAGCACAACAAAAACGGTTATTGAGACGATACCAAAGTAAAAAAATGAACTCAGACATATTAGCTGTCACTAAACAAATTCAACGTCGTCGTCCATATTATAGATATTGTAACACGTTCGATAAATTTATCTACCAAATAATAATTCGTTGGGACGTGACGTTTACGAGTTTATAGAAAAATCATGAGATCATTCCATTGTCTCATATATTTTACAGCTTCTTTGTAATAAAGATACGATCTACTCCGCCAACAGCATAATACCGTCTTGAAATAAATAAACTCAAGTTGTATTCCGACCAAACGCCTCGCCTTCGCCGAAGCGAAGCTTCCTAGCAATCAGTCTTTGTATCCATCGCCTCCTTCTTTTTAATATAAGCATCGTCTATGCAATTAGCTCATATTCCATAATATTATCATCTTGTTCAAAAAATAATCCATATTACTGTAACATAAAGATGATAAGCTTTTATTATTCCTTCTCTTGGATCCTCATAACCTTCTTCTCGTCACACTAATCACTTAGTACTAACATGGAAAACACCATCCGTTACAACAGAAGGCGAAGCGGTTACGAGCCGTCGGACACAGAAACCGAGTGGAACGAAAATCCTAGGCGCGAACACAAGCTAACAATAACCGACCACGCAGTCGCCTTTGATAAGAGCCCTCTTCTCCTTCGAAGGCGAGCCGAAGATACTGGTCCCAACAATAATAATAATAATAACAACAATAATAATATCGGCGTTGAGCCGAGAAATCTAAGCCCATTTCCTCGCCGCAACCTAAGTCCCTTCACTGCGTCAGAAAGGAGAACAAAAAACGACGTCAACAGCAGCAGCAACAACAACAACAATAGCAATGCGTGCGCCTTCTCCCAGTCCGAGCGCCGTAATAACAAAGGCAACAACAACAACAACAGCAGCAACAATAGCCCGTTTCCCGCCGCGAGGCATATTTCTCCGTACAAAATGAATAGCAACGAAGCGTTCGACCTAAGCCACGGTCGTTCAAACAGCAGGCGAGCGAAGACCGCCCCGAGGTCGAGGACGAGGATGAGTAGCAGTAGCGCTCACAAAAAAGGCCCATCGGTCGGCGAAATCAACGTAATGGTCGCCAACGCTAAGATCTCTAATAAAGGGTTCGTCAATAATAACCGCAAAAACGGCGGCTTTGAGAGCATGGACGACGATGATTCGATCTCCCATGGCGATATTTTCTTCTCGAACGTAGGGTTTCAGAGGGCGGCTAAAGAGGTCCCGAGAACTTTGCTCCCTAAGCCGCCGGGCTACGCCGAGAAAAGGACTAGCAATAATAACTACAAGGTTAATATTAATAATAGTAGGACGGTTTTTAACGCCGT
The DNA here is from genome assembly GCA_027422505.1 of Craterostigma plantagineum. Classification (NCBI taxonomy): domain Eukaryota; kingdom Viridiplantae; phylum Streptophyta; class Magnoliopsida; order Lamiales; family Linderniaceae; genus Craterostigma; species Craterostigma plantagineum. The sequence continues at coordinate 63,527 of JAPQWV010001898.1, read as the reverse complement.
GAACTCTAATTCTAGCTATGGCGTGAGCAAGCAGAGCAGCAATAATAATATGAGTAACGTTAGCGGTAGAACGAGCGCTAGCGCAAGGAAGTTTGTGGCGAATAGGCAGAAGAGCCATCATCAGTCGGAGAGCGCTTGGTTTTCGTGCATAAGGAAAGGTTCGTGTAGGACGTCGCAGAAGTCGCCCGAGAAAGATCATAATAGGCCTTTCGATGAGGCGTTGTTCATTGAAAAGGCGACCGTCGTTGAGAGCTTGAGGCCTTTGTGGGCTGACAAGCATCAGCCCGCTTCGTTGGGCGGGTTTACATGCCACACGCGAGAGGCCGCGTTTCTTCAGGAACTGGTGAGTTTTCGAAATTCTATTATTATTCGAAAGTTCGGAAAAAATTTGAAGTTTTGGTGAACTGTGCGATCGTTAGGCCGCCAATGACAACCTTCCGCACATTATATTGAAAGGGCCTTCGGGTTCGGGTAAGAAGGCGCTCACCATGGCTCTTCTTCGCGAAATATTTGGCGATCCCGTATGGAACGTAAGTTTTTGTTAAATGACACCATTTTATCTTAACTCTTGAGCTTTCCTGGAGCATATGGTTTTTATTTACTTTATTTATTATATTTCCAACACCCCTTCACGTTTTGGCTGATTTCTTTAGCCTTAGAAGTGTGTTTTTGATTCAATTGATGGTCTTGAGTATTTCTACCCATAACCAAGGCCACGGCTTTGAGGTATGAGATCCTCTATTCCAAATTGTATTCAACTAGGTATTACAACTTACGAAAAATCGTTACACCTTCCCCACCCAATGTTTAAATCCCAATGAATATGTTCACCTGTAAATATTATTACTTAAAGTGTTTAAACACAGGATATATATAATTTATATATATATATATATATATGATACTGACGTATATGAGAGAGAATATAATGTTGATTTGGACTACCTATTGGAATACAAAGTGAAATAGAGGATTCAGCCTCGACTCTGATACCATGTTGGGTTACCACTTAAACTGAAAACTTGTAATTCAAGAGGTCTGATGTTAAAGAATGTTGTATTTGAAGTTATAATTTATGGCTCCTTTCTTCATTTTTTACCCCTCATTTTGCAGGTTTCTCATGATATACGATACTTTCATATTCTGGTACATTTAATGGATTCGTTCGTACTCTTTTACGATGTCTAACGAGCTTACTAGTAACTTAAGACATTGTGCACAAATTTTGTCCTTATCGATGTTAGGAATCGAGGCCGATTCAAGTAGCCGTTCATGTAAGCTCAAGCCCTCACCACGTCGAGCTCAACGTCTACTCTGAGCCTAAAGCAATGTACGCATTGACGGCTTTAGTAAAGCAGATTAACAGCGAATTCGCAGCGACACCCGAAATCAGTATGGCCCATTCAAAGGCAGATTACAAAGGTCCGTCCCGCCTTTTATTTATTCATAACAAGTTTCGTGGATTCGACGATCGGTTCGTTTTTTTTTTTTTTTTTTCTGTAAAAAACGTTGATTTCTTTTGTGTTTTGCAGTGATGGTCCTCTACGACGTGGATAGAGCGGCTGAAAACGTACAACATTTGATAAAATGGGTCATGGACTGCTACTCTGACTACTGCAAGCTCGTCCTTTGCTGCGAAGACGACACCGACCTTGTAGAGTCGGTGAAGAGCCGCTGCAAGACGGTTAACGTCGAAGCTCCTTCGACTAGTGAGGTGAGAGCCTTTTCTTAATTCCCTGAGGCGGGAGGACGCCATTTCTGTCCCCAAATGTTTGGGACTTTGACGTTTTAGTTCTCTCATGTTCTGATGTTCCACTTCTAGTCCCTAAATATTACAGATTTTTGTGTCGTTTTGATCCCAACTTAATAACCGTTAGTTTGGATGAAGTTACTTCAGTCTGCAAAAACTCCAGCTCGTCCAGCCCGTTATTCCATCCAAATTAACGGTTAAATTAAGAAGATAAAAAGTGTGCAAAAGGTAATATAGGGGATTAAAAGTGACATCTGGAAACATGAGAGGACAAAAAACGTCCGTAGCCCTAACGATGAGACTAAAAAAATGGCGCTAGCCATCTCGAGACTATAATATTCTTGCATAAACATCAATAACTGCTGTTTTCCGTACAGATCGCCGAGGTTCTGATGAAGATAGCTCAGAGGGAAGGATTCGAGCTATCGACGAGCTTCGCTGCTAAAATAGCGAACAAGTCGAAGCAGAACCTTAGAAGAGCAATCATGGCGCTCGAAGCCTGCAAAGCACACAAGTAATAAGTAAAGACCATCAACAAGCATTGATTGTTCTTCAGATTATTTTCTTGACTTCTTTTTTTTTCTTCTTTTTTTAAGCTACCCTTTCGTCGAAGACCAGCCTATTGCGATCGGATGGGAAGACGCTGTAGTGGAATTCGCCTCGGATGTTTTAGCAGATCCATGGCAAAAGAGGTAAAAGTAAAGACCGTCTTTCTTACATACTCTCATGATTTGATTCGAGAAAAAAACTCCAACTCGAATGTTATTCATTACCGTGGGCGTTGTTTAGGCTGATTACGGTTCACGGAAAAATGCAAAAGCTTCTATGTGACTTTGTTCATCCTAAGCTCATTCTCCTGGTGAATTGTTAATTTTCTTGTGCTTACTAAATATATGCTATTTGCAAAAAACATGAAAGCATATTCTAACATAGTGGTGCGATTTTTGCAGAAGCTTGTGGAGGAATTCCTTAGAGGAGTGGACGCTAGTTTGAAGAGAGAAATTTACTATTGGTATGCTTACTATGTAAGTTCTCAAATCTCTCTTTTTACAGACATGACTAACTAACTGCAAGATAAGTTAGTTAATAACTGATAATAATTTAAATGAAAGAAAATAGTATAAAACAGGGTCTGATCTGATTCGAAACTTGATATCATTTGCAGGATAAGAGACTTCCAAGCGGGACAAGTGCGCTCCTAAAATTAGAAGGTAATGTCGATGAAGAGCAATTAGAGAAGCCCTTGATCGTTTAATATTATATTTGTCCTATATTAAATAAAGGATCAATTTTGGCTCTTTCTTGCTTACTTGTGCAGAGTTTGTGCTCAAATTCATGAGCATATATAGGAATAAATCTGCACTGAATCGGCAATTATCTTAGCAATCTGACGATGATGCTGGCCTAATATTCGTTCTATTTTCCTTTCTTTTTTTGGGGAATTCCGAGAATTTGATCCTAAAGATTGTGTCCATGGCTAATACTATACTGCAATCGCTTTAATAATGGGTCGAAGTTCGAACTTCTCATTGCAGCATTATGTCACTCTTACGACATCAATTTTTTTTATAATAAGAGGGCCAATAAATTATTGGGCCTAATCGATAAGGTCAAAAGACCAATAATGTATGGGCCTACATCAGTTGAGAGTAAAAGCCCAAATATAACGAAATATTGTGTCTTTTTCTATTTAGAACTTTTTAAGTTGGGGATCAAAGAGTTTATAATCACTTTTATACATACATTATGAAATAAGTGGATGAGCTTCACACGCCGAATTATTGGTTTCTCATAATTTTGTCATTAATACATAGACAACACCGATGAACCCATATTTCCTGTTCCACCTTTTTGTGCCACTTTTGTGCCACTTTCAAAAACATTAATAAACATTGTGCCGATTAGTGTAAAAACACCCGTAAATGACATTATATCATGAATACTATTGTACCAAATGCTAAAACACAAAAAAGTAATTATATAACACCTATAATTATGATAGAGAAAAATATATGATATATTGAAAGTACGATAGAAAAATGTACATTATATTGATTTTTTTTTGTTTCAGCATTTGGTACAATAGTATTTATGATATAATGTCATTTACGGGTGTTTTAACATAATCGGCACAATGTTTAATGATATTTTAGAAAAGTGGCACAAAAAAGTGGGACAAGAAATCTGGGCCCAACAGCGATTATTATGTATATATACATTTAATGGAAAGCCTGATCGACGTCTCCTTGCAGGATCTAAAGTTGTAATTATCTTGCATAATAGTTCGAATCGAAGACTTATCGCATGCTTTTTTTTTCGCTTTTTAAATAAAATAATGGAATTTAAATGAAAAATTAATAAAATATGAGTATTCTGCAAAAAATTAACAAAATAGGGCGAAACACATTTAATAAAGGCAACGTCGCGGCTAGATGATATCATATGGGCGAACGGGCTTAACACGGGCCTGATTTCATAAAAAATATCTTGGGCAGACTGTTGGCCCGCGTTAAACCAGTCGTCGCGGCTAATAGCCGCGACGTCGCGCTTAGTGGCGGCAACGACGTGGTTCATATAGCCGCGACGCCTCCTTCCTCATTTCTAATTTTGAAATTAGGGTTTCTAGGTTGAGATTCGATTGTTACTACATGATTCAATTTATGTGTTTGTTTGTTGTTATTTGTGGCGATAATGACTTGTAAACGCTAAGGATGGATACGAACGAATATTACGGTCCGATCGACAGATCAATCTTGATATTCCAGGATAGTCATCATTGTAACAATGTACTATCCAATTCTGATGGTGCCCTAGACACGCCTTTGACGGTTAGGGGTTTGGAGAGTGTCGTGTGGGGTAAGCTTTCATGACCGGTGCGGTTGCACGGTCGTGTTCTGGAAAAGTTAGATACGATGTCCTTCTACGGCGTCTATAGTTGTGGATCTCAAAATTGATCCACACTTGATCACGGCGCTCGTAGAGAGGTGGAGGAAGGAGACGCACACACTCCACTTACCTGTGGGTGAGGCGACCGTCACACTTGAGGACGTCGGTGTGCTGTGGGGACTCCCCGTCGATGGTCATTCAGTTAGTGGTGTGATCCGCAGCAGGACGCAAGATCAGTGGATCGATTACCTGGAGGAGCTGACTGGCTACAGACCTGCTGTGGGTGCGTATAGCGGGACGAAGGCGTCGTTAAGGAAGTTTACAGACTGGTTAGAAGCCAACGAGATCGACGATGACAGTTCTGATTTTGAGGTCGATCAGCGGGCACGTGCATATGCACTGTTGCTCATGGGATCGGTGTTGTTCCCCGACTCCAGCGGCAGCTCGACGTCCATGACTTTTCTTCCGTTGCTCTAAGACATAGACGACGTCCATGTTGATCTTCATCGAGACAACATTCAGAACGTCTCGGGAAGGGATTGGAGGGCGTATCACGAGCATTATGAAGCCTTGTGGGTGTCCCGATACGCAAGCATCATCAATGCGATGGAGATAGCTGGAGGGCCACAGTGCACCCCGGATTATTTTTGGTGGTACCGGAGGATCACCCGTCGATACATTTTCCGTCGACTATTCATATGGACCGAGGATTCCAGATGGAAGGTAATGTATTTATCGACATTATGGTTAGTTATTTTTTCCAATAATTTTATTTTATTTTCGGCGTGTCATTTAACAGGTGAACTTGTTACTCACTAGACACAACACGTCGATCGGGCGGAGCAAATATTGAGAGGTGGAGATATGGATGGGGGATTAGCTGTCATATATTAGATGCAGCAGCTTGTCATTGACAGGCGTCAGCGAAGACACGTGCAGTACACTGATATCCCTCCGATGTAGGTAAGTGCCCCGTCGTCTACTTGATTTCTGACTCAGATCCTGGCCCGTCGTATTCACGGGGTCCCACATAGGACCCTGGCCCGTCGTCTTCACGGGGTCACACGGGATTAAACGATGATGGTACATATTTTACACCGACAGGCTACGGTGTCGGCTACGATGAGGATGATGACGATGATGAGACACCTCCACATTAGCCATATGTGCAACAGTCACCGCCGCGACCACAGCATCGACGTTGTCGCCCCGAGCAGCCCGATCCTCCTGTTGACCGTGGCCACCTTCACAGGAACGACGATCACGTAGATGCGGCATCGGGTCACATTATATTCCATAGTTATTGTATTTTTTCTCTATCTAATTAGGGATTCAGTGGCTTTTTATTTGTGTTTCTAGTTGTATTATTTGCGTGCTGTTTTTGACCTGCTTGCAACTTTTTAGTCGTAAATCGATGATATTGCTTCAAAATTCTTAAACACATATACAACGACATACTACATATATGGACATAGAAAACGGCAATCAACGTCCACAACCTCTCTGATGTTGTCTCCGACTTGAGCCACCCTGATCCATTTCATTGCGAATACGAGTTGTCTTTGGCCTCCCCGGTCCTCTTCTTCCACGTTGGTCTTTATTATGTACAAGGGAAAAATCAGCAGGCTCCCAATATCTCTCATCGTAGAGTGGATGAAACGTTCCCTGATATGACTCAAAATATACTACTTTACTAAACTGTGTGCTGCTAACATTCCACTGACGGCACGCTGCCTGCCATGTGAACATGGAATGAAATGTGTGTCCCATTTACCACAAGTGCACGTTCTTCCTTGAATGTTCACCACATGTTTTCTTTGAGTCATTGTTGAGGAAGTATACACCTCAGCTGTTTGCATTTGCGGGTCAAAGGCAGTTACGAAATGGCCGAAAGATGCACTGGACAGTCACTGAACATCCTCCATGCATAAGGAGACCATTCGGTTTCAGAGTTCTCCATCGCCACAGCTGCCGTTTGATACCTATATCGAAAGTATGCGGCACATCGATGGAAGCTAAAGTCAACTATCGCTTTAGGAGGTAGTAGGCGAGCCCCTTTGAATACACCATTAAGTGCCTCTGAGATGTTTGTCGTCATTGAACCACACCTAAGCCCACCATCGTAAGCAAATGTCCACCGTTCACGATTAATCTCGGGAAACCAGTTGTAGGCTGGTTCGCGGAGACTTTTAATATGCTCCATGATTCGATCGAACTTTGCCACCGTATGCGCCATCCCTGCTCTGTGGCATAATTTTTTTAGATCATGGTCTTTGAACACCTTGTTAAAATCTGATACGACGCGATGCAAACAGTAACGATGCACTCCATTCGGAGGCCTATAAGCATCTAGCTGTTCTACTGCGGAAACTATACCTGCAGAGTTCGTAAATAATAAGAACAAGTTTTACTAAAAAGAAAAATACATAAACCGATTAGATCTACTTTAAGTAAAATACCTGGATGACGATCTGAAATTAGGCATACCGCTTGATGCTCCAATACATGAACATTAAGTTAGTTCAAGAACCACCTCCAAGAATGAGTGCCTTCGGATGTAACGATGGCAAAAACAAGTGGAAACACTTTCTGGTTTGCATCGAGTGCACATGCAATCAATATTTTATTCTTGTACTTCGAATACAAGTGCGTACCGTCGACACAAACAACTTTACGAAAGTGCTTGAAGCCGTCAATGCAAGGTTTAAATGCCCAAAATATGTACCCGAATTTTTTTACTCCAGACATATCTTGAAGATGCCCCACTTCACCACCATTCCGGGGTTGTAACGTCGCAATGCTTTCATGAATATAGTAAGCTGTTGAATTGAAGTTTCCCAAGTACCATACACAATTTCTTTTGCTCTTTTCATTCGTGCCATGCTTGAATGTATGGGATGTCATACCCAAACGTATCCATTACGAGCTGCTTCACGTTTTTGGGTAAATACTGAGGGTCGTTCTTCAATGTTTCGATTAATATCATCGCAATTTCGTTCCACGAAACATTGCGATGCATGCTGGCCAACTCGTGCGTGAAGCATGTGTGAGGTCCTCTGTATCTCGTCACCTTCCAAAAAGCTTTTCTATTTGAATACTGCTCGCAATTTCCAATTACAGTCGTCGCTGTGATTGCATCTCACGCTCCATGCGGTTCTACTTTCGGTCACATGGCACTCACGTCTAACAACCCTTAAATGGTAATCGTTAACAGCATATTTCAACTGATCCTTGCTATTAAATGTCATACCTACAAAAAATGCGGGATCCTCCCTATCGTAAATATGTCCACCAGTTTCGTCAACTTATGGAAAGCGATTTGATAAGTGATATTAAACGCCACCGACTGGTACAATGCTCGGTTCTCTTCTGGTTCTATTGGCATATGGGTAGTTGGTCCATCGTTAGTATCATCATCGTCATCGTCTTCTGCGGGATCTGGAAAATCGTAGAGTGCCCCACCCTCGTTAGCTTCAGAGTCGCTAATATCACTATCTTGGACGGCATCAGGAACGATCTCAGGCCTCGCCACCATCGAACTAGGAGGAACGCACTGGCTACTCGAATGTATATCTTCGTGAGGGGCATCAAACGAAATATTTGTCAACCCTTCAGTAAATGATGTAATGTCAGGAAACGTATGCATCGGCGCAGGATTCGTGTACTCGTCGGGAGCATCTACGGTGCGATCGAACTGCACGATCTCAGTTGCCTCGACAAAGACCTCAATGTAATCAAGTTTGGCATCGGGATCCAAGAAGTATGCGAGGTCAGTTCAGCATCACTAGACATTAGCATGAGATTATGATACAGTCGAGAGTGTTGATAATATTCGTTCTTCACCCGAACGATTAAAAAGAAAGAAGTGTTGTCGACGGAAGTCATGTCGTACGACATACTAAGATCAAAATTGGTTTCGCGACGAATTCGTCGATAACCGATGGGTCGAATACTATATCGTATGGTGTTTGATTCGTGTATGGTTTCACTGCCGTAATAGACAACTATTTGAATTTTTCTGGACACCATATTGAATATGTATGAATGACATTTAATGAAAATTTTTGGAGTTTAAATAGCGGAAGTCGTCGCGTCCAGTGGGCGCGACGCCACGTTGATTGGGACGTCGCCGCAGCTATTAGCCGCGACGCACTACCAAAGTGCCCGACACCCCTTAATGGGCTGCCTTTTCCAAATTCATAGTGGGTTTTGGTCAACCGCCGCGGCTATTAAGCGCGGCGCCGCATCCAATAAACGCGACGCGGCCATTAGCCGCGACGTCGTGTTTAATAGGCGCGATTTGCCCTATTTTATTAATTTCTTAAAAAATAACCGTATTTTATTGAATTTTCGTTTAAATAACCTTATTTTCGTAAAAAAAGCCTTTTTTAATAATTAGAAATATATAATGTTTTCCAAAAACTTAAAAAAATCTATTTAAATACGTCATTTATGATTTACTTAAAAAGATCAAGTCCGTACGATGGTACGGATGCCGGCATCAATTATGAGGAAAAAGAAAAAAGAAAAGGGAAAAGTAGAAGAATGTTATGTTTTGTTTGGAAATCAATCCACCAATCGACACAATCGTCTTCGAAAAAAAATCCACCAATTGACGATATAGGAAGAGAATATTAAAGAAAGCTAACGGACGTCAGTAGTGGTTAGGTAACGTCGTTAAGGTTAGCACATGGTCGGTTCTCTGACGATGGAACCCACGCATGTGGTGCGATTGGATGTCACGTGTTAGCGGTCGGCCAAAAGCCGATCAGTCTAGGAATAATAGAAAAACAATTATACTTGCAACTTGCAAGTCGTCGTTCAATAATTATATGTTCATCTTTCAAGATAAGTTTAATTAATAATTAGTTGCTAAAATAATAACACAATTTCATGGCTAAGAATTCTTACGCGAATCACTTTCTTTCCTACACGAGAATCAGAAATTGTCTTAGCTATTTTGATGATAGCGCGACCAACCGATGTTCAGAAATAGAAATCAGACATATTTGGGAAAAATTGCATTTAATGCGGTTGTTGAGCACAAGCATCTTGCTAATCGAAGATCATCGTTTGGATCCTGATTCAATGTATTTTCAGTGTATGATAGTTGTTAGGATCGATTCGAGCTATTGGAAGCTCAATCGAACACAAAACAACAATCTAAACACACACTCTGAAAACAGAATTTACGTGGTTCGACTGACTTCAGCCTACGTCCACAGATCAACCGAACCTCCTTTGTATTAATCACCAACACGAAGTTTACAGACCTCAGCCCTCTACATGTTTCGTGTTTAGACCTCACCGTTATTTTCACTCTACACAAAGTTATGAACTCGAAAAGATGATCGATCAAACCAGAAAATCTGAAAATATATAGCTGTAATTCACAGCAAAGATGATCTGAGCCGTTAATCTCATCTAGTCAGACGTCCCAGATCGCTCCACGTGGACCGTCGTTCTGCATGACTCAAGCAAGAAGAGAGTGACGAGTTTGTAAGTGAAATCACGCCTTTAACATCGTCCGTTAGATCTTGATCCAACGATCAAGATTTTCCGTCCTCAGTTTCGCTACTGCCGCCATTCATGGCCTCGTTCCTTAGGCCTCACGGCCGTGAATCATGCGGGGTGGTCTGAACTCCTTTCTGCCATGCGTCACGGCTCATTGCAGCTGTCTTCACAGCCGCGACAAGGCTGTCACGGCCATTTACATCAGAGGTCACCGTACCTCTAGCTGAGACCAACTTTCATCTCCAACTTTCGTTCTTCATCTGATCATTTTCTCTGGCCGATTCCGGTGACTTCCGACGAGGTTTATACTCGCATTTCCCAACAAACTCCACCTCGAGACTACAACCTCGTGATCCCAATTCCAAGCATCCTCATAGCTGCTCATATCTGCATGCTACACTCGCTTGAACTCGCCCAAAAAATCAGCTTTACCTTCATCTTGTTTTCCCATGAGAACCACTTTGTGAGCTTCGAAATCCATCAAAGTTCCACCTCGATTAATACATTCTTGCTCGCGTGATCACCCAGCTCTCTTAGGAGCTTCGAGCCTCAAAGGTAAACTTACCAACTCCAAGTAGGATTAAACTTTCCCACTTTGAATCAACTTGAAAAACTTGAGCTCATCATCTTGTCTCTTGTTGAAGATCCATTGGTCTAGCCTCTTGAACCACCTCACAGATAGGGGTGGGTGTTCGGGTTCGGGTATTCGGGTTTCACCCAAACCCGATCGGGTTCGGGTAGTTCGGGTCGGGTAGTTCGGGTTATTTGTCGGGTATCGGGTTACCCGATACCCGATAGTTGTTAATCGGGTCGGGTATCGGGTAGTAATTTACTACCCGATCGGGTTATTCGGGTACCCGATATAATTTTAAAAAAAAATTATTAGTTTTGTACATACATTAAAAACATATATAATACATATTTACATATCAATATATAACTTGAATGATGTTAAAATTTTAAATAATATTTCGACTAGTTTCTTATTTTAAGTGTATAATTAACAACTGATATTTTGTATCAATCCATAAATCATCATAAAAATTTAAAATATATTCTCAAAATTTTATAAATAAGCATATAAAAATATGTATATATTATATTTATTGAAAACAAAATATCCAAATATTGTAAGTGATATTAATATATAACATGGATATTTTAATATTTTTGAATTATAATATTTTTAGTCATATCCCAATAAAAAAATCGGGTACCCGACTACCCGACGTCGGGTACCCGAACCCGATATATACCCGACAAGCAGGTACCCGTCGTAAATCGGGTCGGGTTCGGGTATTGAAAATCTTAACCCGAACCCGAACTACCCGAACTCGAACTACCCGATACCCGACTACCCAACCCGATGCCCACCCCTACTCACAGACTCTTCTCCGGCTAGAGAACACTTGCTTCTTGGCCTTCTTCGTCGTGGAGACCGCAACACCTAGAGACACAACATCACTAGCATTAAAATTAATGTCACCTAGAGTTTCAGACCTTGTTCCATCCGAGTTTTCGCTCCCATCCTTTTCATCTTTTGAGCTACCCTCCACCTCAGATGTCACCGTCGCCCGTGACCTTGAAGTGCCTTCGCCATATGGTTTAAAAAGCTCCACCTCTTGCTCAGAAACTTCATCAACAAAGCTCACTCTGTCAAGGCTCAACTCAGCAAATTTTGTCACCTGGGCTCCAACCATGGGTTTTGTATCGACTCGCTCCACCTCAAGATGCGACTTATGTGGTTTCTCTTGCACACCGTTTGAATCACCACATTTCCTAGTTTCGAAATATGTGTCTTCTACCACCAAACATCCTTCGAGCAAGTAGATACCAAGCCTCATTTTTCCTGACAGCACCAGCCTCGCTGCTTCAGTACTTGAACTTTTCCAGCAGAACTTGAGTGTTGTAGCCCTTCTTATCCAAAGCTCCGATTGATATCAAGTTCATCCTCAACTCAGGAACATACCTCACATCTCTTCGGATCCCCACAACACCATTTGGAAGCCTCATTTGAATAGAACCACAACCCAAAACTTGACAGCTTTTTCCATCAGCTAGCTGTACAAATTTTCCCTTCATCTCCTTGTAACAGTGCAGCCAGGTCTTGTTGAAGGTTATATGAATGCTAGGACCAGAATCAAGTATGTCCTCTTCACCCTCCTTGAGCCTAGAGACGTTAAGAACCTCGACATACTCGAAATTATCATCATCGATTGCAGTTGAACTCATATTAGCTTGCATTGAGTTTTCCTTTGATCTCTTTGGGCCGAACCTTCTGATATGTCCGACCTCATCACATTAGAAATACTTCCTAAGCTCAGCCTTGTCCTTCTTCTTGCCCTTTTTCTTCCACGAATTTGGTTTCCTCTGCACATTTAGCATCTCACCAGGAGAAGAAGTTTCAGCAACTTTTGGTGAACTTAGTGTGTTCAATTGCTTAGAGCTGAGAGAGCACGTCCCTCCCATACAAGAGAGACTCCTTGAAGTGGTTGTGGCTTAAGGGTAGCGCACAAAGCAAAAGAAGCGCTTGATCTTCATCCTTCATTTCTTCACCAATATTCTGCAAATCGAGAACACGCTTCAGGAATTGCCCAACTTGTGGATCTAACGAGCTATCATTCACCATTCGAGACTTGTATAGTGCGTGCTTGGGATAAAAATGCCTAGCCAGTGATTTGGCCATGTATAACGCATCAAGCTTCTTCATAATTCCTCCGCTGAAGTCTCCGTTGCCACTCGTCGAAGTACACTGTCAACTAGGTAGAGATCAGAGGAGTAAGCCTTTTATCTGAGTTTCTTGTTTGCGCTCGGAGTAAAAGTGGCCGGTTCCATCTCAGCATCGGGCTTCAGAGCCTCTGCCAGCCCCTTCTCCACGAGCACAGCCTTCATTTTGAGCATCCACAGCCCAAAATCGTTCGAGCCATTGAATACCTCCATCTCAAACCTCGTGGCTGCCATTGATCAGAAATCTGAGCTCTCGTCCATGCTCACCTCACCAATTGTTAATCGAAGACCACCTTTTGGATCATGATTCAATGTATTTTCAGTTTTTAGGATCGATTCAAGCTATCGGAAGCTCAATCGAACACAAAACAGCAATCAAAACACATACACACTGAAGACAGAATTTACGTGGTTCGACTGACTTCAGCCTACGTCCACAGATCAACTGAGCCTCCTTTGTATTAGATCACCAACACGAAGTTTACATACCTCACAGCCCTCTACAAGTTTTGTGTTTACACCTCACCGTGATTTTCACTCTACACACAGTTATGAACTCGCAAAGATGATCGATCAAACAAGAAAATTTGAAATATATATAGCTGTAATTCACAGCTAAAGTGTGACTCGTGCTCGATATGAGCCATTAGTCTCATCTAGTCAGACGTCCCAGATCGCTCCACGTGGCACGTCGTTGTGTATGACTTAAGCAAGAAGAGAGTGGCGAGTTTGTAAGTGATATCCCGCCTTTAACGCTGTCCGTCAGATCTTGGTCCCACGATCAAGATTTTCCATCTTCAGTTTCAGCTACTGTCGCCATTCACGACCTTGTTCCTTAGCCTTCACGGCCTTGAATCATGCGGGGTGGTCTGAACTCCTTTCTGCCATGCGTCACGACTTATTGCAGCTGTCTTCACGGCCGCGGAAAGGCTGTCACGACCATCTACATCAGAGGTCACGGCCGTGACCTCTAGCTGAGACCAACTTTCATCTCCACCTTTCGTTTTTCATCTGATCATTTTCTCCGGCCAATTCCGGCGACTTCTGGCGAGGTTTAGACTAGCATTTCCCAACACATTTCATATGAATGACTACATTTTCGAGACTCAAGTATAAATAACCAAAACTCAAGATGAAGAGATAATGTTTTGCACTTCAACGAATTTAGATATTCAATCAATAAAACAAGTCGAAAGTGCACTTCACTTCAAAGAAATTACGCATCCAAGTGAAGTTGAAGTAATTCTTACCGACGGACTGTAAATAAAAAACTGTTGAAGTAGGTGGATTGTGTGTATACAAGTACAACTGCCTAAGTATGCCACTAGAATAGCTAAGTAGATCTTAGTTGTTAGGTTACACAGAGTGTAAAGTGTAACCAATTTTCTAGTGAAATTCTTCCTTACATGAAGGGATACGTAAGAAAATTTGCTCCGAACTTTCACAAACAAATCACTGTTTATCACTCACATACACACACATACAATTCAGTTCGCCAACTAGTTCCACTCAATATTCCACACCTATTGTTAGGAATATTTTATAGTGTTCAATTTCATTGTGTTTATTCAACTAGTTTGTAATATTCTAGTTCTTAGTTACTAGGGGTATAATATACCAACTAATGTGGTATATATACCCCGAAACTCTAATTCATTAGGGTGTGTGTTTTTGGTGTAGTATGTGTGAGTTGCGTGTGTGTTGAATAGTAAGAAAATTACTTTGACAGCTTTCACCGTCGTTCACAAACACACCCCACGTCTAAGCTTTTAAATCTACATCAATAGCGTGGTAAATCGTCCTACGTCATTCTTTTTGGATAGAATAGGGACCAACAAGTGGTATCAGAGAAAAACACGTTCGGATTTTAACGATTGAAATTTTTGGTTATTTCTTTTTGGGTTCGAATTTCCGCTATTTCTTGAGTTTTTGAGTTGATTTTACTGATTTTGCAAGCTCAAGAGGTAATTAGGTTGTTTTCGAGTGATTTGAAGTGATTACCCAACATTTTTCAGTTGATTTGGGTGAGTTTTGGGTAGAAATCGGATCTATTTTCGTCAGTTTTCAGTCCGGGATCGGGTAGATGAACAAATCGCCCGATTGCTATAGTACCCTATTCTGCTCCGGTATCAATTTACTCAGTTTCGGGCGTTTTCATTCAGTTGACTGGTCAAACCCGAATCTTGACTGGTCAACACCCGAAATTTGACTGGTTAATCCAATTTTGACTGGTCAAACCCGAAACTGGACTGGTCAACCCCAAACTTGTCTGGTCAACACCCGAAATTGGACTGAGTAAAAAAAAGGCGCCCGAAACGCTACAGAATCGCCCGATCAACAGTACCCGAAACTGCTACAGTAATAGCTCGAAACTGCTACAGTACCCATATTGCTACAGTGATCGCTCGAAACTGCTATAGTACCCAATTTGCTACAGTACCTGAAAAAAAAAACAATTTTTTTCTTACATCATTTGATAGAGAAAAATTTTCTGAATCCAATGGACACAACCATATAAACTTTTGGTTTCAAAATTTTTTCAAAATAAATTTTTCGGGTCCAGAATTTTCGGTGTAGACGACGTTTTCGTAAAAAAAAACTTTTAAGCAAATCCACAAAACGTGTCAACGATCATTTATATCCAACAATCAACTTAGGACACCATTGGCAAATTGTAGAAAAAGTCTTGGTCATTGTCACGAAGGTTTCGAAATTATCTCAAAATTTTTAGGTGCACACCAAAAATTTTCGACACTGACTTTCTTCGATACTTCACGATTCTTCTCAAGTAAACCAAACTTTTCGAAACAGAACTTCCAAAAGCCAATTTTTTTAAACAAAAAAATAATTAATTAATAATATTATATTAATTAAAATGGATGCTCAAGCTAGGAAAATTGAGGAATTAGAAGCAAGACTTGCTAATAATTACTCCGTGTTGCTTTAGCAACAAGAAAGCCTAGTCTATGCTAATGAAGATTTGACCATTGCAAAGTCTAAGATCATTAGCTTAGAAACTAAGTTAGAAGATAGTGAAAAGAGGTCTGCGAGATGAGTAATAGTTTACGTTCTTCAGAAGCTGAGGGAAATGAAGTCTCATCAAAATATGAGACTGTCTTAGAGGAACAGCGTATGCTTTTACTCTACGATTAAACGATTAGAGACTGTCGAATTTAAGTCTGAAAAACACCTTCTGCGACTGGCTAGGGAGAAAATCTTTAGATCTTCCAGACCTAGACATACATTCACTAGCGCTGATATGTCATTTTCCTCTAAGGTTCACCAAACTTGGATTCCTAAATCACGAATCAAATTGAATAAGACTGTAAAGGATGAGTTTGGATCAATATTTGAATTAAATGTGCTTAAACCGTTTTTTGCTAATAAGGGAGGACCCATCCAAAAATGGGTACCAAAGTCCCGATAAGTTTTTGCAGATTCCCAACATGGGTAGGTACTAAGAGAGCTGCTCCACACTCATGACTGGTATGCGACGAGGGCAGCCAAACATCCCAGCGTGTATGGTATCTTGGGTTGCTCCACATACACGACTGGTAAGCGATGCGTGCAACTACGTAGGTAAATTCTATATGCATCCCATAAGAAACTTGGCATGCATCTTGAGCTGGAAAGACAATATACCTACTTTGAAAACAATAGGGTACATTATAAACATGGATGACTCAAATGTACTTTAAATGTTAAATTTTCGCATGCATATGAGCTGAAATGTCTAATATCCCATGATAGGTACATTTTAAATATGCATATATCTTAAAGAACTACAAGCTTAAACATTCACGTATGCATATAAGCTGAATTGTTAAAATACCTATTTTAAGTGTTAATAGCGAAAATCGTACATTCTAATGCATTTTTAAAGAACAATAATTCTTTAGTTTGCATCTGATATGAAAATAAATAAATTCGTTCACCCCTATTTAATTGGGAGAGAACTTACATGTTTAAACTGCACGCTTTGAGGGGGAGTATAACTCCATATTTACGTGGGGAGAGTACATTTTTAGGGGGAGTACACCTTAGGTGCACGATTTGAGGGGGAGAAACTTCATTTAACCCATATACATATACGTATACATATACCTATATCTATTACTATTACGATAATTTATATATATGTATACATATAAAAAAGGAAAAGAAAAGCAAAAAAAAAAGGAAAAAGAAAGAAAAACCCGCTCAGATGCTTCCACCTCCCAAGACGGACTTCACTTGAAAACTCGACCCTCAAGAGTTAGAGAATTACAAAAGGCATGACATCCATACACAAACACGAAGATGATCTCAACCACCATGCTCCGACTTGCTGATGAAGCAGCACTCACCAAAATTGACGGACGCATGGATTCTAGGTTCCCATGGTTCAGTTAGACCAAACTGAACCTAACCCCGGAATATAGCCGAGTGTTAGTGAAGATTTCAAGTCCATCAGCCACATATTTGGCAATTCTTGACAAGACCGAAGAACAGACGATACACATATCCCTCACCTCACAGAACATTCGGGGCCATCCCATATAGGTACAGGAGTTGATTTTTTGTTAGCTCCCGGGTAGAAGTCGCCTCATATGGTCCAACGGTGCATGCACAACCGAGCCCTACCCACTCATTGATCTCCCAAAAAACCGATGTTTCATCAAATCACGGGGAGCCACGTATGCTATCACCGCTTCACTTGGAAGCGGGAGATATTGAATTAAGTGGTAGTTAGCCCCACACCACTGAACTTTCTTGAATACATCGAGTCTAGGTGTCCTCACTACCTAAATGTTTTATATTTTTAGGACACATACACTTTTTCTTATCTGGACTTCGTGACCAGATCAGAACTTCCATAGACACGTCTCTCGTAGATGTGATTCCAGGATTGGAAGGAAGTCCTGCCGTTGCAACATCAAAGCAACAACGGTTTCAGGCCACCGCCTATGAGCTACGCTCCTAGGTTGATGTTAACGGGACGCCTAAGTGGCCCTGGTTTATCAGGTCCTACCCTCACAGGCCGCGTCTCAGAGTTTAACTCTGAACTCGTGTTGACGGATTGCCTTAGTGGCTCTGTCTGGTTATTACCCGCACCGACCTGTCGTTTGTGTCCTTCTTGGACTCCTATACAAGCATGCTGATCTCGTTAATACGAATCGCCATGAGGGGGAGAGGGGGATACGTATAAACAAACAGGTCGGACCACCCACCATTTCCGCTGAGTGAACCACTACGAAGCCAGGCCCACCTGCACTTAAAACGTCAGATTTGAAGGAGCCTTGGCACATTTTAGAACACAACCACGCTCTCCATCAAATTCTGCCGCGTTTACCATGATGAAGCTGAAATCCACTGGAACCACCAATGTCACATTCGGAAGGAGCTTTAGCACATGTTAAAAGACACCCCACGCATATCTTCTTCTGGAGCCAGACAAGCTTCCTCGAGGCCGAACCAGACAACTTCCTTCGATGAAGACGAATCTGGCGCTGACAAGAAGACTGGAGAAGACTTGACAACTTCAAAATACGGAAAAGACAAGGACAAGATGCAAACAAAATTTCAAAGATCTGCGACAAGAAACAAATATAGGGGCATGGATCACATCATACATCCGATCTACAACGTATAGCGTCAAGACAAGAGAGTTCTAGCTGAATGTGCATTCAAATCCTCCACAAGAAGAGGAGACAGCCTTGCAGGGGAGCAAGGGGAGATTGTTAGGACTCGAGAGATTCTCCATGTACCCAACAAAGATAACCCACGCTGAATTGAAGATTGAACACTAAGGGGGAGATTGTTAGGAATATTTTATAGTGTTCAATTTCATTGTGTTTATCTTAGTTGGTTTGTATTTAATTAATTTTGGGCTAGTTTGTAATATTCTAGTTCTTAGTTACTAGGGGTATAATATACCAACTAATGTGGTATATATATCCCAAACCCTAATTCATTAGGGTGTGTGTTTTTGGTGTAGTATGTGTGAGTTGCGTGTGTGTTGAATAGTAAGAAAATTATTTTGACAGCTTTCACCTTCGTTCACAAACACACCCGACGTCTAAGCTTTTAATTCTAACAATAGCGTGGTAAATCGTCCTAGGTCAGTCTTGTTGGATAGAATAGGGACCAACACCTATCAATTAGTTGCTCGATTCTAGTTAACGTGACTACCAAAATATAAACAGAAAAGAGGGCAAGTGTTTATTCATCCCTCTAAACACATTTACCGATCCTAACTGTCAAATATTGCGACTTGTAGGAATTACCTGAGTCAGATTTCTTGGACTACAAACAATAATATGCCCAATAATAAGGGGGGAGCCAGGAAACTATACCACATTGGGCAAAAAAAACGTATTAATATAATAATATAAAATATAACAAAAAATCTAAAAATTATAGAAAATACACCCTTCGAACTTGCACAGAATGTTAGCATCTTAGTCACAAATTACATTAGGGATATTTTAAGTTGTAACTTTCAATTTAAAATGCTGATCACGGGATATGGTAAACAATATCTAATAATTTTTATTAGGCTGCTTTGTTATTATGAATGGTTACGTGGTTTGATTTGTAAATAAATTTGAGATTTGATTATGCAATTTAATGCATCTTATGTTAAGAATGTTGGAAGATTATTGCTAGGAATCCTGAATTTAAATATTCAGATTAATAGTTTTGGTGATTGAGCCTAACTTAATAAGATTACTGGTAAGACCTAGAAGGAATCGGTAATAAACAAGCAGTTCATCAGCGCTATCAGAAACCGAATCAAGACAGCAACCGAAAGAACACTAGAGACCGGAAGAGCTGATACCGTAGGTGCCACGCTGGACAAAGATTCAACAACATTCAAGATGCGCCAAGCTGAAGACCTCTGACACAAAATCAATTCAAGGCTGTCAGCTAAATTACCAGCTAGCGCCAAGTTCAAGTCTAGCCAAGCTTAAAGAGGAATAAAGCAAATGGCACATCGCAAAACTGCAACGAAGACTGGACAGGCCCATTTCGGCATTTTCCGGTACGAGGAGCTATCTCACAACGTTCTTCTTCAACAAACCCAGCTATAAATAGCAGAGAAAAGGCTGAAGACACTTACAATATTGAACTGCAAATTCTAGAGAGACAGATCAAGGTCAAAACTCAAAGCAAAGAAATTATCTTAGGTATTGTCTTCACTGTAAGTGAGTTTTCTCAAGAGACTGTAAAAAGCACTTGAAAAGACGGACTGTAAAAAATTGTCTAGTGGTGTCAAATTTATTTAGCTGAGTATAACCGGGGGGTTGTACTGTGTTAGTCTAGCTAAAGAGGTTTTACAACGGGGGTTGTAACGAAACCGAGTCTTCTAGAGAAAGCCTTTCCGGGGGAAAGGGGGAGTTGTATGAGACTTTGCCCCGAACTCTCATATCACTTTATGTGTCTTTTGCAAACAACCACACACACACACACTTCACATCGCACATCCGGTCTCAGTCACAGCTGACCAGTCTCACTTCTGCACAAGTCGCAATTAGAATATCAAGCACTGGTATCTAACCTTAACCGATTAAGAACCGAAAAATGTCCAAGTTATTCACCCCTATAAACACGTGCTAACAAGTGGTATCAGAGCATGTTTGTTTGATATTCACATCATACTAACAATGGTTTCTTCCAATAAGCTACCTATGTTTAGTAGGGAAACCTTTCTTTAATGGAAGATTAGAATGATGACACATCTCTGCGTGCGAGATGATGAAATAGAAGATGTGATCACCACAGGACCACTTGTGATCATGAAGGTAAACTATAGACACACAGCGCATCCCGAAGAATGGCAAGAGGTCCCTAAGGAAAGAGGCAAGATGACCCCAGTAGAAAGGAGGATGACAAACCTCGACAATATTGCCATACATACTCTGTTCAAAATGTTGGACATGGGATATTCAGGCAGGTCATGATGTGC
The DNA here is from genome assembly GCA_027422505.1 of Craterostigma plantagineum. Lineage (NCBI taxonomy): Eukaryota > Viridiplantae > Streptophyta > Magnoliopsida > Lamiales > Linderniaceae > Craterostigma > Craterostigma plantagineum. The sequence continues at coordinate 42,702 of JAPQWV010001898.1, read as the reverse complement.
AAAACCGCAAAGGAAGTATGGGCCAAGCTCTACCAAATATGGGAAGGCAATGACCAAACAAAGGAAAACAAGCTCATTGTCGCCGCCCAAAAGTACGATACTATCATGATGAAGCCAGAGGAGACCGTGGTCAACTTCGAAGAATGCTTCTGCTCAATCGTCAGCGACCTCTCAGCCTTAGGAAGAAAGAGAGAAAATCGAGATGTCGCTATCAAGTCATGAAGGCACTTCCTAGAGAATGGAATGTAAAAACGACATGCGAGAGTCTAAAGACTTAAACAAAATATTGCTTCATGATTTATTTGCTAATATAAAAGCATACGAGTTCGAACTACAGAGAAGACTGGAGGAGACGATACCAGTCCAACCAGTCAAAGCACTAGCAATAGCAGAAACATCAACCTTAAAGAATGCTGAGGAGATAGCGACTAGGCGGTAGCTCTCTTCATCAGAAAGTTTGGGAGATTCATGAAAGGAACTCCTAACAAGTCGTCACGAGGTAAGGATACTAATATAAGGAAGATTCTAACACATGCTTCAACTATGGAAGGACCAGACATTATGTCGCTGACTGCCCGAACAAGAGGAAGGGCAAAGTTAATGAGATCGAAGAAGAAAGGTCCAGAAGCAAGAGAAAATCCAGCGCCCTTGTAGTTGGATAACGCCAGCTCAATTGGGATGACAACGAGTCTGAGGAGTCGAGTTTAGATGAAGAGGAGGTGAGTGAGCATGACCGCGAAGAAGAGCTAGCATGCTTAATGGCAGATCACTCAACCCAGGAAGATGACTAGTCAGTCCCTGAGTTTAGCTATGAAGAGCTAATGGGTGCTCTCCAGGACATGGCAGATGAATACTGAAAGCTTTACGAAAAGCTCAATGTAGTTGAAAAAGGTAAGAATCCGGTAAAAAATGGATACCGAATCGCTAGTTGAGAAAATCACTCAACTAGAGGAAGAAAATGACAAGTTGAAGGAAGCCATAAGTTTGAAGGTCTTAGAAATCAATAATAGTCCAGTCATGGACTAAATCGACAAGGACGTTGGAGTGACTTCAAGGGGTAATGAAGGATAGCAATGATCGAACCGGTCATGGTTACAAAGAGCAGGCGAACAATGAGGAGGCATCATCATCATAGAAACCGCCTGCCTCAACAAAGGAAATAAGGTTGCCAGACCCTATGATTATAATCCAAATCTGGTCCATCTAGAAACAACCCTAGAAGGACTGAATTTGGGTTTAATAATAGTAAATATAATAATAAACCCCCAGTCCCTCACAAAAAGACTATACTGCAACCAGTAAGGGGGAATATTGCTAAAAATTATAATAATAGGTGTAATGATCCTCAGAGAAAGGAAACTCTAACAACTAAGGGGGAATCCTTACTATGTAATAAATATAATAACAGACCAAGCCGGAGACCCGAAGACATGGAAACTCAAACTACCGGTCGTATAATAAAAACAATAAAAAGTATAATACTTAATAGATCCTGATACCGATAGAAACGTTAGTGTCAACCAGGTTTGGATCCCTAAAAGCCTAATCTCTGACCTGACCCAGAATAAACTGGGTACCAAGGATTCAATTTGCTTCTACAGGGAAATATGCAGGAATCCAACCAGTCGAGGTGGTCTCTAGACAGCAACCGCTGTCATCACATGACCGGAGATCAAAAGTCATGTGCCAAGATCTTTTGGGATAACAAGAAAGGAGCTCTGGTACAACATAGAGTAATGGATGAAGCTCAATCTGAACATATATCAATGGGACCAGATGATTAAACTGAGGAGGAATCTATCATGTGGCAGACATCTCCATCAAGCTACTCTCCGAAGTTAAGTTTACCTACCTTCTTTACATTTTAGGACTTTTAAGATCTAGCATGAAGTCAGGGGAACAATATCAAACTAATTGATATAACAAATTACCTAGACAAAATTGCACTTTAATGATTTTAGTGCAAACCCCTCTCAAAATTGGTCTTTCTTTCATAATACCGGCTTATACACTCATCCCAGTCGATCTCAACCAAGACCGCGTAGGGGTGAGCACGGTGCGGTTAGGGCGGTTTTTATCGAAATTTTAACCCGACCCGATGTATTGCGGTTTTCTAAAATATACCCCAAACCCGATCGTAAAAATTTTAACCCGATAGATTGCGGTTTGCTTGAGTGCGGTTGGGTTGGGGCGGTTTTTGCGGTTTTAATAATTTTTTTATCATAACGAAAAATTAGTATAATATTCCTAAGTAAAGATCGAGCAAAAGGATATATCATCAATCTATTTACAAATATAAAAGTTTATATAAAAAAATGTTATTATCGTAGTATCAAATAATAGTAGCAAATAATAAAAAGTTCGATAAGAAGCTCATATTCTTTGTTCACGGCCGACTTTTGGTAAATCAACTAAAGCAAGGGCCTCATTTGATTTAAAAATTTCCCTTAGAAGAAATAATTTTTTGATTTTAAAATTTTAACACACCTTCTATAAACTTCAAATGTTATAGTTGGTGATATCAAGTCTCAATAAATAAGGAGGGTTGCATTGGATAGACACATAAATTTTAACTACGTAATATTTATTTTATTTTTTAAAAATAGCATCGAATTTAGCTTACGCAATGTGTTATGACGAGGCACTGTCCTTGTATCTAATTTTCTTTTAGAAGAAAAAAAATTTTGGCTCAAAGTTTTAACCCGTCTTCTATAAACTTCAAGTGTTATAGTTGTTGATTCAAAGTCTGAATAAGGAGAAGGATTACATTGGATAGACACATAAATTTTTTTCACTATATAATATTTATTTTTCTATTAAAATAAATTTAAAATTTAGCTTTACGCAAGTGTTATGATGAGTCGATATCCTTCTATCTTAGTAAAAAATAATTAATATTTTTTGCCTTCACTGCTATTACGAGTTATATCTATTACTTTATGAATTATTGAATAAAAATACTAAATTGTAATTATATTTTTAAATGCGGTTGGGTGCGGTTTTATGCGGTTTTATAAATACAAAACCAAACCCGATTGCAAAATATGCGGTTTTATATTTTAAAACCCAAACCAACCCATCAAACCGTTAATCCGACACTTGCGGTCTGGGTTGGGTTGGGTCGATTGGGTGGGCGGTCCGATGGGTTAAATGCTCACCCTTAAAGACCGGCATCAGCCAGTATACACTGAGAAACTAAAACACATATCTATATAGTTTTAAGCTAAGCTTCCAAAGTCAGATATCCGATTCCTTATGAAACTCGAATCTGTTTCTTACAACAGTGTATAGATATAATTAGCCTATACCGAATGGTGAAGACCGAAATTGTTTTTAGTAATTGCACTTCATCATTACAAACGATGCATGTTTTTCTTTGTTTTTAGGAAATGGCCGACGGGACTGCAGGACTATCCGCAAAAAATGAGTGCTAAAATTAGCACCGCATTTAATGCTCTGACAATGTATGCGACATAAGGCAAAGTTGCATCAAATGCAGAAGTGAAGCCCGCCTAAACCCAATAGGCACACTGTCAAGCCTGATAAAACCTAGAAGAATTCAAAAGGGTACAAAGACTTCGTCTTATTCGTCTAAACCTTATCATCTCCAAGACCCTTTAAGCTCCCAAAATTTCCAAATTCCAAGTCAGAAAAAGCCTCGCACCAGCAACTAAAAAAACCGGTCAACTCCTTCTCAAACTAATCAAAACACACTCAGATGGACTCACACATGCATGAAATGACCAGAACAATCCTCCAGATGAACTTCGACAATGCTACGATTGACAAAGACCCAGATTCTATTCTATTCTTCAAGCACTGAAGCAGTCCGGCCTTCAGATGTTTTTAGAGTGCACCTACGAGATATTCCCAGAGGCCTTACAAGACTTCTTCAATCCGCCATCATCAACGACAACAAGATTCGATGCGTCATCAAAGGCGCTGAGTGGTGATTGAACCGACGTGGTATGCCAACATTCTCTGACTGCCATACAAAGGTATGGTAGACTTCTCCTCCATCAGCGATAGTGATAAGGAAAACATGAAGGGATGATGTCCCAGATGATGTCCATTTCTGGGACATCATTTAAAGATGCTGAAAAGAGAATAGTCCTAAAAATCGGCCTACAGACTACTTCACGATATTCTGGCCAAGGCGGTCTTAGGAAAAGCTGGCTCATTCGACATGCTGACCACTAAGAAATTTCAGGCAATGGTGGCAGTACTCACGAACCAAAGGATAAACTGGGCAAATATCGTATACATGAACTGGCTGCCATGATTTCAATTCAAAGCCGACAGTTCAAGAATTACGCCCCATAGATCTCCTTCTTACTTCAATAGAAGGTAAATGACTTGGGACCGGCAAAGCCTCTGACTCCAGGTCAATTAGTCACAGCCGCCTATTTAGGCCAGTTTGTTATGACTACTACTTCCAAAGATTCAATAAAGGAACCGACCACAGAACCGGCAAAAAGGAAAGCTTCAAAGCAATCAACAACGACGAAGCCCAACAAGTAAATGGCAGTGGAAAAGCCCCAGAAGTCCAAATTGGCCCAACAGAAGAAGCTGGTTCTGCCATCCTCAACTCAGATTCAGATATACCTATCAACCAAGTGGCTAAGAAGAAAAAGATCCAAGCCAGCCACCAAGATGGGATCGGTCGCACCGTCTGACCAGCCTACAGTTGCTGTGATGATTGAAACCGCAACCGCCGCGCAACTGAAGTTGAGGCCACGGTTACATTCATAAGACCAAAGGCTACTCAGATTGATGCACGATTACCCAATGAAGTCACGGTCACCTCACCATCCGGACCAAGGGTTGAAGTTGTCTCTAAGGGAAAGAGCAGCGTGGTGATTAGAGCAGGCAAATAGCCGACGGCCTGCGGGGCGGGCTGAGATTTACTGAGCGGGCTTCCCCGTGCGGGCTGCGGGCTCTGGCGGGCGGGCTAGCCGCGGGCTGGCCTGCCAATAATAAAAAAATATACTAATTAATAAATATATATTTTTATATATTACATAATTTTTGACAATTTTTTGGTAAGTTTTTTAATTTATGAAACTAAAAGATAAATTAATTAATATTTTCTGAAGTTAAAATAGATTAAATATATTTTATATTAATTTTTTTGATATTCAGGTTTTACTTTTATTTTTTTTAATTTACCGCTCTGCCCCGCCAGTGGGCGGGTTTTGGTGGGCTACGGGCCGGCCCGCCCCGCCAGCCAGTTTTGACAGGTCTAGTGGTGATAAAGGAACCGACAACCTCCCAGTCAGCACCCACTGACAAAGGCAAAGGGAAGGTATCAGTGACTCGGTCTTCTCAGAGCATCGAAGAAACCGCCTGGAGACTCATCACCGATGAGATTGAAGAAAACATCGCTGGCCAGATGAATGACTTTGACGATTGGGTCCCTATCCGACACATGCCCTAGAGTCGCAAGCCATCAACAGAGCGGATGAGCAAGGCCAAAAGGACTGAAAATGTGGCAATGAAACAACTTGGCAATGGGCCTGTCAAGGAACTGCTTGAGTCCACTACTGCCTTTACCTCAAAATGGAGGCGCTGCAACCATACATCAATCAGAGGAGGCAGAACTTTCAGCCAGAATCAAGGAGTACTCGTCAGGATCTGGCAGTAATAGAAAGGCTGGAAAAGGAAAAACGAAGCATGGGGCATCGTTTTTTCAGTTGTGTTCAACAAAATCGCACAAGGTGGCCCGGTTATTCATCCGTTGTACCCATCAGCTCCATCCCGATTCCAGACTCTGAGATTCAGTTCTCAACACCGGACGGTCCCCCAACATCAACCTCTCAGGTCATGGGGACTGAAGCCCCATCAAGTCCAACACCTGCAGAACTCTCTGTAGCACTGGCAATTGGTCCAGTTGTGACTGGGATAAATGAGACTGATGCAGAAATTCCAGTTCCCGAAGATGGAGCTAGCAAGGGAAGATCAGTTACGTCCTCTTGGACAGAGGAAGAAACTCCAGTCCAGGCCAAGGAGACTGAAACCACCCATGATGTCCGGGTCTCAGAAGTTCCTCTAGAGCATCTACAAGTTGAGCCCTTGACCATTGAAGAAGCCGGAATCTCAGTGGAGTCAGAAGTGCCAACAGTTCTCGAAACCATGCCGCCTGAACAGGAGACGATCTTCACTGAGCTGGTGCAACGCTCATCTCCGGTACACACTACACACTGAGGAACATCAACCAGAGACTCCATCAGCTGCAAGATCGGCTTCAAAACTGGTACCTCATGAAGACCAGCAGATGCCACCACACAGCAAGGGGAGCTTCCCATCAATCGTTTGCAGCTCTCCATTATGGTGAACAACAATTGGAGACAGCATCGAGGTCTGAATCTGCATCTACAACATTACACAGAGACACCTCCTCTACCTCACTCTGCTATAGTCACCCCATCCCAACTTCAGACTCCCGTCCCCACTGACATTGTGGCAAATGTCAAGGAAGTGTCGCTTATCAAGAAGCTACACAACAAAATGTACATCTTGACAAAGACAGTGCACGTCAACCGGGATAGAGCCAACGAGCCATTCTAGATCCTCGAGTCCTCACAAAAGACACTATCGGAAGGTCTTAACAGCATTCGCGACGACATCAAGGGCATGTGATGATGCACTCAGGGGGAACCTGTCGCAGTCAAGACACAACTAGCAGAACTATTTCAGCTAATGATGAACAGGCTAAGACCGGATCTGGTGTTGCCAAAAAGGGGGAAGAAGCGGTACTTGAGGTGCCGGAGTAGCATGAGGCGATGACAACCATCAGAGACTAGATAGGCTTAGTATGTCTGGTAGTCTGTCTGGTTGGGCTCATATTGTTGAATCTATTTTTTCTCGGAAGGAGTATATTTTTCTCGGAAGGACATTTTTGTATCTAATTTGAAAAAACAAAATAAGACAAATGTTGTATATAGAAATATGCCCTACAGTTCACTCTAACACAAAATACAAGCAGCATGTGTATAATTATGCACATATGTACATCAGGTAAAGCATGGCTCTGCCCATGCCAATAATAAAATGTTTTGGGGGAATTTTCATGTACATGAAACAAGAATTTAAAACTACAATGAGCATAACGGTAATTTTGAGTAGACATGCTAAAAACAATCGTAACCGGCGTTTACAACCGATAACCGTCGGTTACGGTTACCGACAACCTTATGTTCTGATTACGGGGCGGTTGGTCGAGGTTGGTCCATTCGACCAACCGCCGGTTAACCGGCGGTTAGAATATAAAAAATTCAAAATTCAAATTTGAACGTTGGGCGCCTTTTGAAAAAATAAAAAACAATTAGCCATTGTAACCCCGGTTAACCGGTCCAACCGGTGGTTAACCTTGTTAACCGGCGGTTACAACGGCTACATAGCCACATTTTCTATAAAATCCACCCCACTCCAATCCCAAAAAAACACAACTCTTTCCTCACGCTCTCTCTCTCACTCTCAATCTCTCTCTAATCTCTACTCTCTCTCTCTCATCTCATTTCTCTAATTCGACCACCATCACCACCACCCTTCACTACCACCACGCGCCGCCCGCCACCACCACAATCACCAGCCCGCCACCTCCCATCCTGCTGCCCACCACCACGCGCCGCCACCACCACGCGCCTGCTGCCCACCACCACGCGCCGCCACCACCACGCGCCTGCTGCCCACCACCACCACTACCACGCACCGTCGCCGCACCACCACACGCCCGACACCTCTTGTCCCATTGCCCACCACCACGCACCGCCTACCACCTCCTGCCGCCAACCGCCTTCCACCACGCGCCGCCTTCCACCACCCACTGCTCGCCACCTCCCGTCCCTGACTGCCGCCCCCGCTCGCCACCTCCCGCCGCTGCCCGCCGCCCCTGCCTGTGTCGAGTCGGAATCGTTTTTGCCGTTTTCATTTTTTTATCTAACGCTATTTTTCGTTCCCCTGTGTAGTATACTTTTAGTTTAGATGGATCGTAGTGGTGGTCAATGCGTGCATTGAGGGCCAGCAAACGGAAGCAAGTCGGTGGTAGTTCATCGCAAGATGACAACCAACAACATGACTCGAACAAGATGTTGGATCTTACCGGCGTGCTCGGCGACGACCTCCTCAACGAGGACACGTTCGGGTACGAGCCGTCGTCGCAAGATAGCTCACAAGCCGTGCCCGCGCCAGCGGAGACGGAGGCGAAAGCGGAAACGCCTGCGCAAGAAGCTACTTACTAGTATAGTTAGCTTAAGAGCCATTTTCAACTATTGTGGTAAGGAATATCCGTTTCGAAAGGGGGCGGATATGGGTCAATGAATTCCTATTGCCGTTCGAAACACCCGACTAGGTTAGGAATAGGACAAACCCAAACTCAAATGTTCGGTGGAATGGACTAGTCCGCTTCGGGCCCCGCCGGCGAAAGCGGAAGCGCAACGACATTGTTTCATTACAACAAAGACGTTGCACGCCGCGAGCTTGCGAAGTTCGTTGCCGTGAAGCATCTTCCCTTTCGGTTTGCCGATGATCTGATCTACGAACATGGATCAAAACGCCACATAACCCACAGGCGAAGAAAAAATCATGAAGTACACTTACGCGGGACACTAGGAAGACCGTACTCGCGCTTAAGTGCGACTTAGTAGGTATATTAGGTAATTTAGGAACTAATGTGTCGATTTGCTCCGATATATGGAGCGATCATTGGCAATGTTCATAGTACATGGGCGTGACATGCCACCGGGTCGATGATTCGTGGACGATACGAAGCACTTGATCGCATTTAGGGAGTTCGACGGCGTAAAACATTGCGACAAGCTTAGGACTATCTTATCGGAGTATAGGATACTCAACAAAGTCTTTTCAGTATCGTTCGACAATGCGAGCGCAAACAACACGAGCATAGAACGCTTGAAGGAGTATTGTCAACCGTCAGTCGGAGGACGGTTTTTCCACGTGCGTTGTTTTTTCACATACTTAACCTTTGTGTGCAAGACGCCCTAGTTACTTTAAAGGAACAAATGCAGCTTATACGCTACGCAATCAGTTACCTGATGCGGCTGTTGGGAATCCCCGAGGGTCCTTGGACCCAAGTTCCTAGAACGACGGAATTTTAAAATCTTACGGGGTTTCCCGCCTATCCAAGATCGCTCGGCTACAAACACGAGAACGTATTGACATAAAGAGATAAGAGATCAGCCATGATACCTTGTTGAAATCTCTTAACGATGGCTAGCTTCGAATCCTTCGAATCTACGAGGCGTAGCGCCCCTCTCCTACGCCAAAAGCACACAAACAGGACGCTTCTTTGCGCAAGATCGTCACGCCGGCACCATACTAACGTCGCAGCTATTTTTGCATGTGCGGCTAGGCCAAGAACGAACTGCTGTCCCCGAGAGAGAGAGAGAGTGCGAGAGAGAAAGTAGTGAGAGGAGAAAACATTTAGGTTTTACTCTCTTTTGCTTGTATTTCGAATATTTAGCTTCCACCAACTTTAGGATCTCGAAAATCCTTCTTTATACCTCTTAGGATTAGCCAAAAATAGGTTAAGGTGGGTGGAGAAAAATCCTCAAACCTCCCCTTTTACCAAGTCTTCATTTTACCAAGTAATGAATTCAAAATTCAAACTTTATATTTAATTAGTTAAATATCCAATACCTTAATTAATTGAAATACCATATTTAGTATATTTTAAATATATAATATCCAATATAAATATATTTAATAATTTTTGAAATTTTATCTAATAAAAATTCGACACTTATATATATATCCGACATACATTATCTAATATTATTTCTCTAAGAAATTAATAAAGATCTAAATCTAATTTAAATCATATACTAAATATTCAATATCAAATATTTTATTTCAAAAATATATCGTGAGGTGAAAAGACCATTTTACCCCTCACTAGTCAAACTTAGTATTTTCGGCCGATCAAGGCTTTGACCAAGCTCCAAACCCTAATGTCACAATCTATGACCTAGCCTTGTCTCTCTCTGATGACGACGTTGTATCGGTTGCCCTTTAAGCCCGACTCTCTTGATTCGTCTCAACCGGCACAGGAGGTATCTAGGAGTTCGGTATTCATCTAGCCAGCCCCGTGGTACCGAACAGATCCCAAGTTGAGTACGAATTTGATCTAATCATAATCCACGAACCGACTGTAGATTTTCGTCATACGTATAAACCCTTTACGTTTGTCCCGGTCGAGTGAAAGTCACGCATAGTCAAACTTACAGAACTCGACTCTATGTCGTTTATGTCGGTGAAAGTTCTGAAACTGCACTCCACGACTATCATGAGTCAGTTATATGCTCTGGCCAGAGACTTGGATAAATTCCCGCACATTAAACTACGTTAACCTCGAATTTAATCGAGACCGTAAATCCCGCTCCGCCGTTCAACCGGCAATCACATCGAAAAGTCAAGACCGTATTTCGCCGCTGACCCATGCCACCGGCAAGACGGGCCTAGCAAACTAGTGACAAGTCAAGACCTCAAGATCAACCCCAAGTTAACCCTTTCGGTCTAAGGTTCACGCATACTACTACAATCAATCGTTCGATCAAGGACAATCCAAGCGTGTGATCGTTCTATTACGAGTCAGTGTCCAAATACAGATAATCTCCTGATTCATCTTGTATCATTGTCATGAGCTCCCACTTCCCAAGTGAACGGTTGGCACAACCATATGGGACCCATCGACAAACAAGTCGTACGTGTCATTCCAGTGTCACCCTACTAGAGACTTAGACTTGTGGACTATTTTAATATTGCAACATCTAAGCTTACTGGTGCCCCTCTCTGTCCCCACAAAATCAGTAACTGAACTGCCAATATTTGGGTTTTATTAATTTGTCTTATCCACCCAGACTGCAAGGTGAAATCTTTAGACTAATTAATAATTTGCCTTTTAATTTAATCATCCAATAATTAATTAATGATAAATAAAGTCATTCCATTAATAGAAGTAATCAAATTACATCACTAAACACTACACATTAGCAAATTGCCCTCATACTCCCAGTCCTCGTACGGCATCTAGCGCATATACCTCAACAAGCTCCCACTTGCACTAATGCCACGTGTTATCATATCTTAACCCCATTCTATCGAGGTGTCGATCGAGCACTGCGTGTGGTAGTGGCTTCGTGAACGGGTCCGCTACATTCTCTACAGGGCCAATTTTCTGCATGGCTATTGAGCCATTTTCAACAAACCCACGCAGCACGTGGTATTTTCTCTCTATGTGTTTGGATTTACTGTGAGCACGTGGTTCCTTAGCTTGTGCAATAGCCCCGCTGTTGTCGGACCACAATGGCAGTGGGCGATCCACGATGCTAGGTACAACCTGTAGTTCCTCCACAAACTTACGTATCCAAACACCCTCCTTGGCAGCTTCTGAAGCTGCGATATACTCTGCCTCAGTGGTGGAATCTGCAGTCGTGCTTTGCTTGGAATATTTCCAAGACACTGCCCCACCGTTGAGCGTAAAGACAAAACCCGAAGTAGACTTTCGGTCATCCACATCTGATTGGAAGTCCGAATCTGTATATCCATCTACTTCCAATTCTCCTGGGCCATAAATCAGTATCAAGTCTTTAGTCCGTCTAAGGTACTTCAGAACTGTCTTTACTGCCGCCCAATGTTCCTTAGCAGGATTAGCCTGAAACCTACTCAATACGCCCACATCTTACGCTATGTCTGGTCGTGTGTAAAGCATCGCGTACATCAGGCTACCCACAGCTGAAGCATAAGGGACTCCACCCATCTCTTGTCTTTGTACCTCATTCTGAGGAGACATAGCCTTTGAGAGATGAATCACATGCCTCATAGGTAGGAACCCTTTCTTAGACTCGTCCATTTTAAACCTTTTATCTAGTAAAGGGCCTGGGACAAGCCTATTGACCTTTTCGCCCTATCTCTAAATAGGCGAATTCCGAGAATATAGGTCGCTTCTCCGAGGTCTTTCATAGAGAATTCATTTGAAAGCCAAGCTTTAATCTCTGAGAGCACCCAATGTCGTTTCCTATCAAAAGGATATCATCTACGTACAATACTAGAAACGTCACCTTACTCCCACTGGCCTTTCCGTAAACACAGGGCTCATTTTCATTCTTTATGAATCTGTAGTTCTTAACTACTTCATCGAACCGAAGATTCCAACTCCTTGAAGCCTGTTTCAGCCCATAAATGGACCGATTCAGTTTGCACACTTTTCGAGCATCTGTTTCTGACGTAAAACCCTTGGGCTGCTCCATATAGATTTCCTCCTGGAGGAAACCATTCAGGAAAGCGGTCTTTACGTCCATCTGCCAGATCTCATAGTCGTAGTGTGCTGCTATCGCAAGCATGATTCGAATGGACTTTATCATTGCGACAGGTGAGAATGTTTCTTCATAGTCAATTCTCTCTTTCTGACTATACCCTTTCGCTACAAGCCTAGCTTTGTACGTCTTCACATGTCCATCAGATCCAATCTTTTTCTTGTAGATCCATTTATTGCCAATTGGTCTAAAACCATTAGGCAGGTCTACAAGAGTCCAAACCTCGTTTGTGTGCATCGAGTCCATTTCGGCCTGCCTAGCCTCAAGCCACTTGAGGGAGTCTGTACCAGCAATTGCCTGGTCATAGGTGACGGGATCGTCCCCGACGCATCCCTCAGTCGCAGCATCCCCATGCTCGCCGTGTACGATACCATATCTTTCAGGCATATAAGATATCCTACTTGACCTACGCAATTGCGGCTGAGCCGGGTTTTCTGGAACGTCGTCCAATGACTCTGGAATAGGAGTCGATTCGTCCTCTAACTCTCTTAGAGTTATTTCTCGTCATTTACCGCCTTCGCCTACGAATTCTTCCTCCAAGAAAGTAGCGCGTAAAGCGACGAACACCCTGTGTTCATCTGGGACGAAGAAGCAATACCCCATTGAGTCCTCGGGATATTCGACGAATCTTGCCATTAATGATCTTGATTCAAGCTTGTCTACCATCAACTTTTTCACAAAGGTGGGGCAACCCCAGACCCTGATGTGATTCAGACTCGCCTTACAATTATGCCAAGCCTCGTAAGGAATCTTGTCGGCAGAGCGGGTAGGTATCTTGTTAAGGATATAGGCCGCTGTTTCTAAGGCATATCCCCACAACGAAATGGGGAGATCTGTGTAACTCATCATCGACCAAACCATATCTAAAAGCATTCGGTTTCTCCGTTCGGCCACGCCATTCAATTGCGGCATGCCAGGCGGGGAAAACTGTATGATGATGCCATTTTCTCTGAGAAATGCATCAAACTCAAGGCTCATATATTCACCGCCTCGATCTGACCGAACGGCTTTAATGAACTTGCCAGTTTGCTTCTCCACTAATGCTTCATACTCTTTGAACATTTCAAGAGCTTCAAACTTTTGTCTCAAATAAACATTCCCGTAGCGGGAGAAATCGTCCGTAAACGTTATGAAGTAGCGGCAATTACCTCCGGCCGTTACTTTAAATGGTCCGCATACGTCAGTGTGGATCAAACCCAACACTTCCGTGGCCCTACTGAAAGTCCCTGTGAAGGGCGACTTGGTCATTTTCGCTAAGATGCAAGACTGACAGGTAGAAATCGGGCATGTTCTCACTATGCTAATCAGACCGTCCTTTTCCGTCTGTTCAATCTTCGCTTCTGCTGCGTGACCTAGTCGTAAGTGCCACATGTATCGATCGTTCGACCCAGTCGATGATTTGGTGATTGCATTTACAGCTTTAACATTGTCTTTTAAGTTGGCATAATATAAACCATTTATTAACGTCGCACTTCCAACATTTTCATTTCTAAAATAAATATGGCAAACATTATCAACGAATCGAAATTCATAACCCAGCCTACTCAAAACAGGAATCGAAATAATGTTTTTAAGCCCCTTGGGTAAAACCAGTCGGAAAGTTCTAAACAATGTAATGACGATAAGGTCTTCGATCCCATGTGTGTAGCTGGTACACTATGTCCACTACCTACGTTGGTTAAGACCTCGCCAGCTCGAAGCTTCCTACTTCGTTCTAGACCTTGGTTCAAAACACAAATGTGGGAACTAGCCCCTGAGTCAAGTATCCACGAAGTAAAATACACAGAACAATTAGCTTCAAAAACTAATTGTTTTCCTGAGCATCAGACGCCTCCAGCTTCGGACATTCACGCTTCCAATGGCCCAGCTGCTGGCAAAGGAGGCACTTATCCGTGGGCTTTGCGCCGACCTTTCGACCTTGGTGGTCTTCGTCTTCTTGTCGACTCTACCCTTGGTCACGCCTGTCTTGTTCGACTTATTCTTCGATCCCTTGGACGTAGAAGTCGCAACAAGCATGTAGACGTGCACCTTCGCTGAATCTTCAACCCAGTTATCGTGGAGTACAATCTCCTCATTAATGGATTTAGTTGTGGGCAATTTTGGCTCTTTAATGTCCAAGACATAATCCAGTTTTGCTAATTTGAGGACGATCCTCAAATTTCTGAGCCAGTCTACATAGTTCGGTCCCACCAAACAATGTTTCTCCAAGAGTGTAATTAATGGGTTTGTCATCGTAACTAATAGAGAAGAAAATAAAGTGCAGAAAATAGACAGATAGTTAGGATTTGTAGTGTTTAGTCAGACTAAATTAGGACTTTAAATTTTTGTCTGACTCCCACTATTTTTCTCGAAACCCTTTCTCCCGCTAGGCATTTCGGAAACCTTGTTGAGTGCTTTCATAGTGGCGTTGTGATCCCGCGCTACTACAAACTAGCCTCAACTTAACAGCTTATTGGCTCGTTTGGTTAGCCGAGGGCGTGCCCCACACGTTTCTGTCACACAGAAGATTCAACATCTTCGTCTCAGCCAGGGTCCCTCAGCCGTAACTCGGATCATATTGGGAATGACTGTCCAAGTGCAACCTATCAACGTCCTGCTCACCTTCCACTTTTTCGTGAACTTCATCCCCCGTAGGATAACTCTTCATTAGTGGGTGAAGAGTGGTCGGTGAGCGGCAATTCATAATTGCATCCAAACTCGTTCATGCAAAGGCGAGGGTTTTGGCACCGTAACTCGGTCAACCGCAACCGTACTCCTAAGTCGTAACATTTTTGGACTTGATAGAAGACAGGAGCCTAGCCCCTTTACTCACTTGATATTAAAGGTCTAACCTCGGGAGAATCCTCACAGTTTTAACACGAGCACATTATGCACATTATCACGTTCGAAACCAACACGCACATAATGGACTTTAATAGTAAACCTAGTTTCAACCTATTAAAGTAAATGTGAAAGATCGGGGATATTTCTAGTTCTATCCTAATTGTACAAGACAATAAGACTCTACGTCTTCGGGCTTTGCTCGAACGGACGCCTCGGCTACCAGCTCGTTCGGTCGGGTTCCTCTCGATCGACACTCGTACGGTCGTCATAACATAACTACAATAGCCTATGACGGGGAATCTATCCCTAATAAAACCGTTTGTCTTATCTAATAAAAACTGTAGAGTACAACCCGGGGGGGACCTTGTCACCCTTAACATATCACCCGGCAAAAACCAGAACCTAATCCCTAATCAATCACCATGTTATTCAAATAACATGCATCATGACAAATTCAACACATTCCCCAGCCGAAATCGAATGTTGGCTTTTAAATGGTCCGGGCCTAGCCCAATGATCGGGTCGTAGAATGGGCTAGACAAGGCCCATCGGGCCTGTGTTGAGGATGCTCGTGCCAAGCGAGCTGCCAGCCTCGTGCCGCGTGCACCATGCGGCCAGCCCCGATCCGCGTGCGCTCTTAGCCTAGCACAGGTCACACACACGCGCACAGTCATACCTACTTTCCGCGCATCCACGCGCGGCTTTCCCGAGCGCTGCATGCACCCATGTGTGCAGCCCGTGCCTCTTGTGCCGCATGCCCCGTGTGCGGTCAGACCTATGCGTCGCGGTACGCCCGCGGCCAACCCGTCTTGAGTCGCGCACCCCGCGTGCCTTGCGCGCCGGCTGCCCGTGTGTCGTGCGCACCATGCGCACGGCTAGGAGCAGGCCTCAAGATGCGTGCAGCCCGCCCTGAGTCGCGCTTCGCATGCAACTCGACGCAGCTCCGCTCGCCCCGCGTGTGGGCTGCCCGGGAGCCGTGTGCGCCATGCGCGCGGCTAAGGCTTTCGGGTTTTTCGTGGCCTTTTGTCATAGTCTCGTGACTTTAACCGAGCCTATTGCTCTGATACCACTGTTGGGAATCCCCGAGGGTACCTGGACCCACACTAGAACGATGGAATTTTAAAGGGGTTTCCCGCCTATCCAAGATCACTCGGCTACAAACACGAGAACGTATTGACATAAAGAGATAAGAGATCAGCCATGATACCTTGTTGAAATCTCTTAACGATGGCTAGCTTCGAATCCTTCGAATCCCCGAGGCGTAGTGCCCCTCTCCTATGCAAAAAGCACACGAACGGGACGCCTTCTTTGCGCAAGATCGTCACGCCGGCACCTTACTAACGTCGCAGCTGTTCTTGCATGTGCGGCTAGGCCAAGAACGAACTGCTTGCTGCCCCCGAGAGAGAGAGTGCGAGAGAGAAAGTGGTGAGAGGAGAAAACTCTACTCTCTTTTGCTTGTATTTCGAAAATTTAGCTTCCACCAACTTTAGGATCTCGAAAATCCTTCTTTATACCTCTTAGGATTAGCCAAAAATAGGTTAAGGTGGGTGGAGAAAAATCCTCAAACCTCCCCTTTTACCAAGTCTTCGTTTTACCAATTAATGAATTCAAAATTCAAACTTTATATTTACTTAGTTAAATATCCAATACCTTATTTAATTAAAATACTGTATTTAGTATATTTTAAATATATAATATCCAATACAAATATATTTAATAATTTGCGAAATTTAATCTAATAAAAATTCGAAACTTATATATATATCCGATATACATTATCTAATATTGTTTCTCTAAGAAAATAATAAATATCTAAATCTAATTTAAATCATATACTAAATATACAATATCAAATATTTTATTTCAAAAATATATCGTGAGGTGGAAAGACCATTTTACCCCTCACTAGTCAAACTTAGTATTTTCGGCCGATCAAGGCTTTGGCCAAGCCCCAAACCCTAATGTCACAATCTAGGACCTAGCTTGTCTCTCTCTGATGACAACGTTGTATCGGTTGCCCATTTTAAGCCCGACTCTCTTGGTTCGTCTCAATCGGCCCAGGAGGTATCTAGGAGTTCGGTATTCACCTAGCCAGCCCGTGGTACCGAACAGATCCCAAGTTGAGTACGAATTTGATCTAATCATAATCCACGAACCGACTGTAGATTTTTGTCATACGTATAAACTCTTTACGTTTGTCCCGGTCGAGTCAAAGTCACGCATAGTCAAACTTACAGAACTCGACTCTATGTCGTTTATGTCGGTGAAAGTTCTGAAACTGCACTCCACGACTATCATGAGTCAGTTATATGCTCTGGCCAGAGACTTGGATAAAGTCCCGCACATTAAACTTGCCATAGGACGTTGGCCTTGAATTTAATCGAGACCGTAAATCCCGCTCCGCTGTTCAACCGGCAATCACATCGAAAAGTCAAGACCGCATTTCGTCGCTGACCCATGCCACCGGCAAGACGGACCTAGCAAACTAGGACAATTCAAGACCTCAAGATCAACCCCAAGTTAACCCTTTCGGTCTAAGGTTCACGCATACTACTATAATCAATCGTTCGATCAAGGACAGTCCAAGCATGTGATCGTTCGATTACGAGTCAGTGTCCAAATACATATAATCCCCCGATTCATCTTGTATCATTGTCATGAGCTCCCACTTCCCAAGTGAACGGTTGGCACAACCATATTGGACCCATCGACAAACAAGTCGTATGTGTCATTGCAGTATCTCAGCTTACTGGTGCCCCTCTCTGTCCCCATAGAATCAGTAACTGAACTGCCAATATTTGGGTTTTATTAATTTGTCTTATCCACCCAGAGTGCAAGGTGAAATCTTTAAACTAATTAATAATTTGCCTTTTAATTTCTTCATCCAATAATTAATTAATGATAAATAAAGTCATTCCATTAATAGAAGTAATCAAATTACACCACTAAACACTGCACATTAGCAAATTGCCCTCGTACTACACATTTAGGGCATATACCTCAACAGCGGCACACTTCATCATGGAAGAAGTGGAAGCGTTTCTGCGCTAGAGAGTATGTTCCGGCTAAGAAGTTTAGTTTAGACGTACCCACCAGGTGGAATTTCAACTACAAGTTGTTGTGTGGCTCGATGGAATATCGACAGCACCTCCGCGACTTCTTTGCCGAAAATAGAGTGTTATCGTTCGATTTACTTGCAGAGATGTGGGACCCGTGCAACAGCTTATGTGAGTTACTTCAAGTATTTCACGACGCCACCGGGCGATGTCGATCTCGTAGTATCCGACATAAATACTAGCATTAGATCATTGCGTTAAAGTCGCAATCATCCTCGATGGGCTTCAGTTTGATCCCGTAATCGACAAGGCCGTTAGGAACATGATTACCAAGTGGCTCAAATATTTTTTTTGAGTTACCTGATATCTTCCTTATAGCGAAGGTATTGGATCCGAGATGACGTTTAGAGGGTACGGTAGACTATTAGAATGCTACTATACGAAGATTCGTCGGGACTTATCGTCGATAGCATTCATTGGCAGAGCGTACGTGATCGAGCGTATGACTCTTTAAAGGATCCCTTTAAAGAGTATAATCCCGATGTCGGTCATGAACCGTCTCGATCAGGCTCGGGGCCCGGCCAATCTAGTTCTAGTAGTAGTCGATCTTCACGAATAGCTGACTACTACGACATCCTCGACGCAAACAAGCATCCAAGGTCCTCCTAAAAGCCCTACATAGAACTCGATAACTTCATGAACACGACTTTTGAGATCGAGGACGACGATAGCTTCAACGTCCTTAGATGGTGGTCAAGGATGTCGCCAATGTAACCAATGTTGGCGAGGATCGCTGGGGAGATCCTTGTCGTTCCGGTTTCGACCGTCGCGGTGGAGCATGCTTTTAGCATGGGCAGTTTGACTTTGAGCGAGAAGCGTTCGAACTTGAGTGTCGACAACGTCGAGTACCAATGTCTTCTCGATGATTGGACTCGAGCCGCGTATCGCACCCAAGATGAGCGTGTCAGCGACTCGCCCGACAACCTTTTCGATGAAACCATCGGCACAGAGACAAGCGGAGGCGACGGCTAGGATTATTAGAGGCATTCGGCGAGGCGTGGACTCCACATCAACAAACACGCCCGAAAAAAGAAGTATCTGACTCATATATTTTTTTCATACAAAATAATTGTTATACTAATGAATTGTCATTTTCAGGTATTTCAAGATTTGCACAAGCCGATTACGACGACGAAGCCCGAAAAGATAAATATTCATCTCAATCTCAGTTTATCGTCGTATTAACTTTTTAATTTTAAATTATTGTAATGTTTATAAGTAACAAATAAATTCTTATTTTTCAGTATTTCAAGATTTGCACAAGCCGATTACGATGACGAAGCCCGAAAAAGATATGTAAATATTAACTCTTTAATTAATTTTTATTCTTTTTAATTAAACATCTAACGTAACTTATGTTTATGCTTTGTTTTTTCATAGGGAAAAAGATTTCAAAGAAGAGGGGCTTCGGTAAGTGACAAGTGCAATCAAGTTAGCAACGTATGATTTTAGGATGCTTTGACGGATCATACTTGATAGTGGATTCGTCCAAGCTCCTGAAATCATACGCTGCTTTCTCGCCTATACTTGCTGTAAGTGTTTTTCGATGGGAAGAAGATTTGGAAGAAGACTGGATTCGGCCTTCACCGCTTCAGTAAGTGCAGGCGAGTTAGCACCCTGTGATCTCTGGATGCTTTGACAGATCGGATCATACTTGATTCGCCAAGGCTCTCGAGATCATTCGCTACTTCCCCACCTGCACTTGCTGAAGTCCGGTACTTCAAGATTTGCAGAGATCGAAGCGGAGCTGGACGGAGACTGAAAACTTCTCACTATATTTTATTTTAATTTACTGTATTGTATTGTAATTGGGTCAAAAAATTTTGTATACATTTTTTTTGTAAAATGCTGTAACTTGTAATACATTTTTCATAAAGTGACTTACAAATTTACTACATTTAGATATATAATTCGACTTCTGAACAAATAATACGCGAACATTATTCAAAGTTGAATTTTCAAACCAAAAGAATAGAGCCATGGCAGTTTTAACGCCGATTAACCGTAACAAGCGGTTAGTCAACTGCCGGTTAGTCTAACCGTCAACCGAGGGCGGATAACTGTCAACCGCTCCCGGCCGGTTAGACGCGGGCTAACTGAACCACCGTACGGCGATTGGGCAAGTCTAATTTTGAGGGAAAACATAAATATAGAAAAATTACAAAGTCGCACTTATTTTGCAGGATGATTACTCGACCTTCAAATTTACTTGTTCATTTGCAAGTATTTGAAGGGATAATATACGTCTTTGAGAGTTTAAACATCCAAACTATTTTTCTTTTTTTTATTTTATTCCGTCTGGTTTGTGGACTCTATCCCTTGTTGACGCGAGCAGGCAAGACATGAGTTCCTGAAATTATTACAACTGTAACTAATTGACATGACACTCATGCAGAAAAATATATTATTGTGCTGGTACGATATTGGTTAGGCTGCATAATAATAAAGCGCATTGATGTTTTCCTAATAAACAATTTATTTTATATGTTCTTTCCATCAATTGAGTAGATGGAAAACTGCCACGGTGAAGTGAATCATCCCCTTAAAACTTCGATGTTATACCGAGTCTTGATGCAAAAGATATCCAAGTTGATGAAAAACCCAAATCTCACTCTGACTCCCACTATTTTTCTCGAAACCCTTTCTCCCGCTAGGCATTTCGGAAACCTTGTTGAGTGCTTTCATAGTGGCGTTGCGATCCCGCGCTACTACAAACTAGCCTCAACTTAACAGCTTATTGGCTCGTTTGGTTAGCCGAGGGCGTGCCCCACACGTTTCTGTCACACAGAAGATTCAACATCTTCGTCTCAGCCAGGGTCCCTCAGCCGTAACTCGGATCATATTGGGAATGACTGTCCAAGTGCAACCTATCAACGTCCTGCTCACCTTCCACTTTTTCGTGAACTTCATCCCCCGTAGGATAACTCTTCATTAGAGGGTGAAGAGTGGTCGGTGAGCGGCAATTCATAATTGCATCCAAACTCGTTCATGCAAAGGCGAGGGTTTTGGCACCGTAACTCGGTCAACCGCACCCGTACTCCTAAGTCGTAACATTTTTTGACTTGATAGAAGACAGGAGCCTAGCCCCTTTACTCACTTGATATTAAAGGTCTAACCTCGGGAGAATCCTCACGGTTTTAACACGAGCACATTATGCACATTATCACGTTCGAAACCAACACGCACATAATGGACTTTAATAGTAAACCTAGTTTCAACCTATTAAAGTAAATGTGAAAGATCGGGGATACTTCTAGTTCTATCCTAATTGTACAAGACAATAAGACTCTACGTCTTCGGGCTTTGCTCGAACGGACGCCTCGGCTACCAGCTCGTTCGGTCGGGTTCCTCTCGATCGACACTCGTACGGTCGTCATAACATAACTACAATAGCCTATGACGGGGAATCTATCCCTAATAAAACCGTTTGTCTTATCTAATAAAAACTGTAGAGTACATCCCTGGGGAACCTTGTCACCCTTAACATATCACCCGGCAAAAACCAGAACCTAATCCCTAATCAATCACCATGTTATTCAAATAACATGCATCATGACAAATTCAACACATTCCCCAGCCGAAATCGAATGTTGGCTTTTAAATGGTCCGGGCCTAGCCCAATGATCGGGTCGTAGAATGGGCTAGACAAGGCCCATCGGGCCTGTGTTGAGGATGCTCGTGCCAAGCGAGCTGCCAGCCTCGTGCCGCGTGCACCATGCGGCCAGCCCCGATCCGCGTGCGCTCTTAGCCTAGCACAGGTCACACACACGCGCACAGTCATACCTACTTTCCGCGCATCCACGCGCGGCTTTCCCGAGCGCTGCATGCACCCATGTGTGCAGCCCGTGCCTCTTGTGCCGCATGCCCCGTGTGCGGTCAGACCTATGCGTCACGGTACGCTCGCGGCCAACCCGTCTTGAGTCGCGCACCCCGCGTGCCTTGCGCGCCGGCTGCCCGTGTGTCGTGCGCACCATGCGCACGGCTAGGAGCAGGCCTCAAGATGCGTGCAGCCCGCCCTGAGTCGCGCTTCGCATGCAACTCGACGCAGCTCCGCTCGCCCCGCGTGTGGGCTGCCCGGGAGCCGTGTGCGCCATGCGCGCGGCTAAGGCTTTCGGGTTTTTCGTGGCCTTTTGTCATAGTCTCGTGACTTTAACCGAGCCTATTGCTCTGATACCACTGTTGGGAATCCCCGAGGGTACCTGGACCCACACTAGAACGATGGAATTTTAAAGGGGTTTCCCGCCTATCCAAGATCACTCGGCTACAAACACGAGAACGTATTGACATAAAGAGATAAGAGATCAGCCATGATACCTTGTTGAAATCTCTTAACGATGGCTAGCTTCGAATCCTTCGAATCCCCGAGGCGTAGTGCCCCTCTCCTATGCAAAAAGCACACGAACGGGACGCCTTCTTTGCGCAAGATCGTCACGCCAGCACCTTACTAACGTCGCAGCTGTTCTTGCATGTGCGGCTAGGCCAAGAACGAACTGCTTGCTGCCCCCGAGAGAGAGAGTGCGAGAGAGAAAGTGGTGAGAGGAGAAAACTCTACTCTCTTTTGCTTGTATTTCGAAAATTTAGCTTCCACCAACTTTAGGATCTCGAAAATCCTTCTTTATACCTCTTAGGATTAGCCAAAAATAGGTTAAGGTGGGTG
This sequence comes from Craterostigma plantagineum, assembly GCA_027422505.1. Taxonomy (NCBI): domain Eukaryota; kingdom Viridiplantae; phylum Streptophyta; class Magnoliopsida; order Lamiales; family Linderniaceae; genus Craterostigma; species Craterostigma plantagineum. Next base: position 19,774 of record JAPQWV010001898.1, on the reverse strand, counting down.
GAGAAAAATCCTCAAACCTCCCCTTTTACCAAGTCTTCGTTTTACCAATTAATGAATTCAAAATTCAAACTTTATATTTACTTAGTTAAATATCAAATACCTTATTTAATTAAAATACTGTATTTAGTATATTTTTAAATATATAATATCCAATACAAATATATTTAATAATTTGCGAAATTTAATCTAATAAAAATTCGAAACTTATATATATATATATCCGATATACATTATCTAATATTGTTTCTCTAAGAAAATAATAAAGATCTAAATCTAATTTAAATCATATACTAAATATACAATATCAAATATTTTATTTCAAAAATATATCGTGAGGTGGAAAGACCATTTTACCCCTCACTAGTCAAACTTAGTATTTTCGGCCGATCAAGGCTTTGGCCAAGCCCCAAACCCTAATGTCACAATCTAGGACCTAGCTTTGTCTCTCTCTGATGACAACGTTGTATCGGTTGCCCATTTTAAGCCCGACTCTCTTGGTTCGTCTCAATCGGCCCAGGAGGTATCTAGGAGTTCGGTATTCACCTAGCCAGCCCGTGGTACCGAACAGATCCCAAGTTGAGTACGAATTTGATCTAATCATAATCCACGAACCGACTGTAGATTTTTGTCATACGTATAAACTCTTTACGTTTGTCCCGGTCGAGTCAAAGTCACGCATAGTCAAACTTACAGAACTCGACTCTATGTCGTTTATGTCGGTGAAAGTTCTGAAACTGCACTCCACGACTATCATGAGTCAGTTATATGCTCTGGCCAGAGACTTGGATAAAGTCCCGCACATTAAACTTGCCATAGGACGTTGGCCTTGAATTTAATCGAGACCGTAAATCCCGCTCCGCTGTTCAACCGGCAATCACATCGAAAAGTCAAGACCGCATTTCGTCGCTGACCCATGCCACCGGCAAGACGGACCTAGCAAACTAGGACAAGTCAAGACCTCAAGATCAACCCCAAGTTAACCCTTTCGGTCTAAGGTTCACGCATACTACTATAATCAATCGTTCGATCAAGGACAGTCCAAGCGTGTGATCGTTCGATTACGAGTCAGTGTCCAAATACATATAATCCCCCGATTCATCTTGTATCATTGTCATGAGCTCCCACTTCCCAAGTGAACGGTTGGCACAACCATATTGGACCCATCGACAAACAAGTCGTATGTGTCATTGCAGTATCTCAGCTTACTGGTGCCCCTCTCTGTCCCCATAGAATCAGTAACTGAACTGCCAATATTTGGGTTTTATTAATTTGTCTTATCCACCCAGAGTGCAAGGTGAAATCTTTAAACTAATTAATAATTTGCCTTTTAATTTCTTCATCCAATAATTAATTAATGATAAATAAAGTCATTCCATTAATAAAAGTAATCAAATTACACCACTAAACACTGCACATTAGAAAATTGCCCTCGTACTACACATTTAGGGCACATACCTCAACAGCGGCACCCTTCATCATGGAAGAAGTGGAAGCGTTTCTGCGCTAGAGAGTATGTTCCGGCTAAGAAGTTTAGTTTAGACGTACCCACCAGGTGGAATTTCAACTACAAGTTGTTGTGTGGCTCGATGGAATATCGACAGCATCTCCGCGACTTCTTTGCCGAAAATAGAGTGTTATCGTTCGATTTACTTGCAGAGATGTGGGACCCGTGCAACAGCTTATGTGAGTTACTTCAAGTATTTCACGACGCCACCGGGCGATGTCGATTTCGTAGTATCCGACATAAATACTAGCATTAGATCATTGCGTTAAAGTCGCAATCATCCTCGATGGGCTTCAGTTTGATCCCGTAATCGACAAGGCCGTTAGGAACATGATTACCAAGTGGCTCAAATATTTTTTTTGAGTTACCTGATATCTTCCTTATAGCGAAGGTATTGGATCCGAGATGGCGTTTAGAGGGTACGGTAGACTATTAGAATGCTACTATACGAAGATTCGTCGGGACTTATCGTCGATAGCATTCATTGGCAGAGCGTACGTGATCGAGCGTATGACTCTTTAAAGGATCCCTTTAAAGAGTATAATCCCGATGTCGGTCATGACCCGTCTCGATCAGGCTCGGGGCCCGGCCAATCTAGTTCTAGTAGTAGTCGATCTTCACGAATAGCTGACTACTACGACATCCTCGACGCAAACAAGCATCCAAGGTCCTCCTAAAAGCCCTACATAGAACTCGATAACTTCATGAACACGACTTTTGAGATCGAGGACGACGATAGCTTCAACGTCCTTAGATGGTGGTCAAGGATGTCGCCAATGTAACCAATGTTGGCGAGGATCGCTGGGGAGATCCTTGTCGTTCCGGTTTCGACCGTCGCGGTGGAGCATGCTTTTAGCATGGGCAGTTTGACTTTGAGCGAGAAGCGTTCGAACTTGAGTGTCGACAACGTCGAGTACCAATGTCTTCTCGATGATTGGACTCGAGCCGCGTATCGCACCCAAGATGAGCGTGTCAGCGACTCGCCCGACAACCTTTTCGATGAAACCATCGGCACAGAGACAAGCGGAGGCGACGGCTAGGATTATTAGAGGCATTCGGCGAGGCGTGGAATCCACATCAACAAACACGCCCGAAAAAAGAAGTATCTGACTCATATATTTTTTTCATACAAAATAATTGTTATACTAATGAATTGTCATTTTCAGGTACTTCAAGATTTGCACAAGCCGATTACGACGACGAAGCCCGAAAAAGATAAGTATTCATCTCAATCTCAGTTTATCGTCGTATTAACTTTTTAATTTTAAATTATTGTAATGTTTATAAGTAACAAATAAATTCTTATTTTTCAGTATTTCAAGATTTGCACAAGCCGATTACGATGACGAAGCCCGAAAAAGATATGTAAATATTAACTCTTTAATTAATTTTTATTCTTTTTTAATTAAACATCTAACGTAACTTATGGTTATGCTTTGTTTTTTCATAGGGAAAAAGATTTCAAAGAAGAGGGGCTTCGGTAAGTGACAAGTGCAATCAAGTTAGCAACGTATGATTTTAGGATGCTTTGACGGATCATACTTGATAGTGGATTCGTCCAAGCTCCTGAAATCATACGCTGCTTTCTCGCCTATACTTGCTGTAAGTGTTTTTCGATGGGAAGAAGATTTGGAAGAAGACTGGATTCGGCCTTCACCGCTTCAGTAAGTGCAGGCGAGTTAGCACCCTGTGATCTCTGGATGCTTTGACAGATCGGATCATACTTGATTCGCCAAGGCTCTCGAGATCATTCGCTACTTCCCCACCTGCACTTGCTGAAGTCCGGTACTTCAAGATTTGCAGAGATCGAAGCGGAGCTGGACGGAGACTGAAAACTTCTCACTATATTTTATTTTAATTTACTGTATTGTATTGTAATTGGGTCAAAAAATTTTGTATACATTTTTTTTGTAAAATGCTGTAACTTGTAATACATTTTTCATAAAGTGACTTACAAATTTACTACATTTAGATATATAATTCGACTTCTGAACAAATAATACACCGAACATTATTCAAAGTTGAATTTTCAAACCAAAAGAATAGAGCCAAATGGCAGTTTTAACGCCGATTAACCGTAACAAGCGGTTAGTCAACTGCCGGTTAGTCTAACCGTCAACCGAGGGCGGATAACTGTCAACCGCTCCCGGCCGGTTAGACGCGGGCTAACTGAACCACCGTAACCGGCGATTGGGCAAGTCTAATTTTGAGGGAAAACATAAATATAGAAAAATTACAAAGTCGCACTTATTTTGCAGGATGATTACTCGACCTTCAAATTTACTTGTTCATTTGCAAGTATTTGAAGGGATAATATACGTCTTTGAGAGTTTAAACATCCAAACTATTTTTCTTTTTTTTTATTTTATTCCGTCTGGTTTGTGGACTCTATCCCTTGTTGACGCGAGCAGGCAAGACATGAGTTCCTGAAATTATTACAACTGTAACTAATTGACATGACACTCATGCAGAAAAATATATTATTGTGCTGGTACGATATTGGTTAGGCTGCATAATAATAAAGCGCATTGATGTTTTCCTAATAAACAATTTATTTTATATGTTCTTTCCATCAATTGAGTAGATGGAAAACTGCCACGGTGAAGTGAATCATCCCCTTCAAACTTCGATGTTATACCGAGTCTTGATGCAAAAGATATCCAAGTTGATGAAAAACCCAAATCTCACTCTGAAAATTCCGATCCCATGAAGTGATTCTCCACCTCGGAATAATATTCATCATAAGTGTGAATTAGCAGAGATACACTAGTAGAAAATGATACATAGGCCACGGCACCTTCGGCGACGGTTCCTCAAAAACCCGCCTACAGTGAACGCGATGGCACTTTCGTAATTTTTTTAGTTTTTTTTTCATCATAGGCGACGGTTTCTTGTCCAAAACCGTCCCCTATAAGTGACGAAAGACTGCGGCGACGGTTTCGTCTACAATAACCGTTGCCTATATACATTATTAATTTAATTTTTTTTAAATACAATCTTGGGCGACGGTTTCTAGATGACACGAGAAACCGTTGCCTATATATTTTAATTTATTTTTTTATAAAAAATTAAGTATAGGCGACAGTTGTTATGAAGCAACCGTCGCCCAAAGTCTTTCACATGTTTTTAAATTATATTTGTTTTTTTTTAACATGAGTATGGGCGACGGTTGTTTTGTCGCAACCGTCGCCCATGCTCTATGGAATTTTTTTTAAACTTAATTTCTTTAATATGAGCACGGGCGACGGTTGTTTTGAAGCAACTGCCGCCCATTGTCTATCTAACCCTAAATGCATTTATATAAAGTTAAAACACCGCCGCACCCAAAATGTATTTCCCTCCTCTCTCTCTATCTAACTTTCCCCCTTTCTCTACTTTCCCTCCTCTCTCTACCTTAATTTGTTCTGTCGCCTCTTCTTAGTTCTTGCACACCAAAGCCCCACCACCCACGATGAAAATGCCGGAAACAACCGCGACGGCGACCCCCACCTTCTGACCGGGGCTTAGCCTGCTCGACGACGACGAGGAGTCGCCGTCACCTCCATTGGAATTGAACTCGGCCACGTGGCTAGCGCCGCTGCCGGCAGGAGCCGGACTCGGAGAGGGAGGAGAGGTCGAAGGCGGTAGATCTGACGGCGGAGGAGCTGGTGGGGAGTTGAAAGCAGCGGATGAGGGCATTGCCGGAGTCAGAGATGAAACGAGAGGACTGAACGGCGAGGATGGAAAGATGGATGGCGACTACGAAGGTGAGTCGGCGGAGAAAGTGCAGAAGGTAAGCGATAGTACTGCTAACGCGATGACGGTGCTGGCGAAGGCCGGATCTGGGCGTGGCTGTGTTGGACTGCGACGGCGACGGCCTGATCTGGTCTTGGCGTTGTTGGGCTGCTATGTGGGTGGCCGACGATGGCCGGATCTGGATGTGGCGGTGCTGGGTGGCGATGAGTATGACGGCTGCTTTTTTTATTTTCTATTCATGTTTTGGGCGACGGTTTCTAAGACAGAAAACCGTGCCCATGTTTAAGTTTAAAAATAATTGACTTTTGGCGACGGTTGTTGGGGCAGAAACCGTCGCCCATTCGTTCATAACAGCACCCTACGGGGGTACTTTGGGCAACGGTTGTGCCTAGCAACCGTCGCCCATAACCTATCTTCGGCGACGGTTGCACACCTGTCGCCCAAAATCACGCATATGGGCGACGGGGCTCTGGGCGACGCACAAGAACCGTCACCCATGGCCAATAACAACAGTTGCCCATGTGTATTTCTGTACTAGTGATATGATATTTTGGAATCACAAGATTCGGTATGAAATCTGTATGTCACCAGGCACTGCCCCTGCCCATTGCAGCGCAACAATGTGAGAGTTCCCATTGTAAACTGTATTTTTCAATTATTTGCTATAGCAATCGCATGAGAATAAATAAATACGGTGTAGTCCGCAGTTGATTAAAGAATAACGGATTATACATTAACTCACCAAGACCAAACTAGCCAGATAAGATAAAAAGAGTATTTTGGCATTCGTGTCAATTTAAGGTGATTCAACAAGAATTAAATCCTTATATTTAAATTTCATTCTCTTTAAGATCAGTTATCGCGACGGTGGATCATGCACGAACAAGCGGCCTTCAATGTCCATTCAGTGGAAATAAAGCCACAATATCATGCAATACAGGCCCCGAATGGCAATTATAGATAATGGAGAAGTCATCAACAATAGAAAATAAGATATATGATTGATCTAGATTCAATGTTACATACGATTTTATAATGTTGATGTTAATGTTGAGACTTCAACATTGGCAATGTTGGGAGAACATTCTAGTCAACATTTGTTGTCCGAGAATGTCTCCTATCTCAGTTTTATCTTTCATGTCCAAAACGTGTTTAATTCGGTTCTTGGCTATTTTTGTGATGTGCGGGACTTAGATAAGGATTGAGAATGGATAAAAAACGTCCGGAATACGTGTGGATAAGATGGAGCGAACTTAGGGATGAAGCTTACTAACTATAGGAACATTGGAGTACAAGTTAAGATCGAGTCATTGGAGCCTTCCAAGTCAAGCCCTAACGGTAACTAACGGACCATTTCACCTTAGTGGACGTTAGTGGAAGTTACTAAGTCGTTGGTGAAGTCGCCCCATCGAAGACATATAAAAGGGGACTTCACTTAACCGTTTCAATGATGACGCATAGGCAGAGATTACGAGCGAAGTTTGAGCGAGTTTTATATCACGAGTGTCTTTTTATCCTAGTGTTCTTTGGTGAAAGTCTAGGGACTTTGTTGGTTTGTAGGATCGTAAGATTCATAGTTTTTCTAGTCTTTATTTTTACTATCTTTCGATAGTTATTTTGTAATCCATCTTCGTAGTGGAATTTCGCCTTGAGGCACGCAGCAAGTTTTCTGATATGCTGCAAAATTTGCATCTCGTATTTATTAGGTTTCTCACTAAGTAATCAACACATTCCGTTGTGTGCTTGAGTGTTAGATCGAGTGTTCCCTCAACATTTTATCCAACATCCAGTTTACAACATAGTGTTTTACATCCATTTCCGGACCGCTCCACTTCAAAGTCGTATCAGAGCCTACGGTTGACGTTACTAAGCGCTGCCAATCCCCTACAATGGATGTTACAAGCTCAAACTATCTCGACAAGGTTCCGGTGTTAGACGATTCCAATTATGTTAATTAGAAAGTTCGTGTGCGCCAATGCATCAAATCAGTCGATACGCGTGCGTGGGAGGCTGTGCTCAATGGTTATGCGACTCCAAAATCTCCACCGGACGTTGATGGGAAGTTGTTGATGAAACAATCGACGAATGGACAGTCCTTGAGAAGAACGCTGCCGAGTTCAACGACAAAGCACTTAATGCCATCTTCCCTTCGGTTGACATCTTCATGTTCAAGATTATTCAGAACTGTTCTACCGTGAAGATGCGTCGGATCTACTTCAGAGGTATTGCGAAGACGATGCAAGTGTGAGGGAAACTAGACTAAGGCTTCTCCTCAACCAGTTTAAAAACCTCAGAATGAAAGAAGACGAAGATATCACCACGTACTTTGGAAAGCTTCTGACGATCTCGAGCGAGTGTGGCAGCCTAGGAGGCGGTCGCCTCGGGCCCAGCCTTGGAAGAAGTCCTAACTTAACAAAAGCGAGCACAAACTTTATTTTTATTAAAATTTTGCTCAAACAATAAATATTACTTTGATCTTGTTTAAACAAACTAGACACCATCATCTTCCTATCTACCCAATCTAAACCCAAATTTCTCAAAAAAAGAAATAGTGCTTATATAATTATTTTAAGTATGTATTGAACATTCAACTGTAAAACATACTCTCTCTGTTTTGAAATACAAGTCGTTTAAGGTAATTGCACACATATTAAGAAATAAAACGAAATCTCTATTATACCCTTAATTAGCTATTTTATCCTTTTAATCTAGTTATTTTTATTTAAGACGAGGGGTAAAGTCGTAAAAGCCTCTCGCGGCAATCTCGAGTCCAAAAGAGAGCCTCTCGCGGCAAAAGCCTTGCTCTAGTCACTCAGCCAACCAAAGTCCAAACCGAGGATGACTCAGACGATGATGAGAATACGGCTATGCTTGTGAAGAAATTCACAATGTTTCTCCAGAAGAAGAATGTAGAGCAAAAAGTTGGCCCAACATTTAGGAAAGGTCAGAAATAGCAAACAAGAACCATCTTATACTCCGCTGTTCTTCAAACGCAACACAAATGGAAAGAAAAAGAACATCGACTGGGATTCAGTTAGATGCCATGCGTGCACGGGTTGGGGTCACTTTGCCAACGAATGTGCGAACACACTTTGCAAACGAGGGAAAGCGCTTTGGGTAGATCTTTCCGACGATGAAGATGAAGACACATGTGCAAAGGAGACTAAATCATCATCAGTGACCATCCAGTCATTCTCAGATAACGAAGAAGACGAAGATCATCCTATAGGCTTCACTGCGGTAACCGGTGTTGAGCCAACATGTGACTCAACATCTAAAAGATTTGTTATTTTCGATTATGATGATTCAAAACTGCGGGGTATAAGTTCTGATGATACAGAGTTAGAAACTGACGTTTGTGCAGAAGTCCAAATTAATGAAGCCGTGAAGTTGCTGTCCATGCAATATGAGAAGGAAAAGACAAAAAACTCGGAACTCAAAGCCATTATGAAAATGTTGTCCGAGGAGAATGAGAAGAGCGAAAGATGATAGAAAGCCTACTTGAAGGGATGAACAAAATGGAAGTCATACTGACCCGAAAGGACAAGGAGATTGACAAGCTTCAAAAGCGAGTCGACCAGGCCGATGAAACTTTCACGAAGTTGAACAAGGGTAAATCAACACTTGATGAGGTACTGTCAATAGGTATTACTGATACTCATGAGTTAGGATATGCTCCACAGCCTGCTCATGATTCTGTTATTCATGATAGACCTAAGATAGTCTTTGTTAAGAAGAATGCCGAGCATGATACGAATAGAAGTAGTGAGACCTTGATACTTAAGAAAAGTTCTAAGCATGCTGCTAGTAAACTTAAGGATATATCATACAAATTTTGGTCATATTAAGCCGTTCTGCTGGAACTTAAAGGGGGAGATTTCTTCGAAGAAATCTGTGTTGGTTGAAATGCCCCCCAGCATTCCACTCAACATTGAGCAATCAGTGTTGAAAGGTTCGGTTGGAGAACTTTCAGCTAACTCTCCTTCAAAATCTAGTGAGCGTAATGCTGTTATGTCAACTAAGAAAGTTTGGGTTGAGAAGTCCGTACACAAATGCAATGTCGTATATACCTCTTTGCGAGCTAACGTGACAGGTTCTTGGTACTTCAATAGCAGGTGTTCCCGACACATGACGGGTACCAAAGAATATCTAAGTGAATACATGCCATTAAGGAGTGGATCTGTGACGTTCGAAGGAGGAGCTAAAGGGCGGATTCTCGGTCGAGGCAGGTTGAACGTGCCCGATTTCCTGAAGCTAAGCAACGTTCTTCACTTCTCTGGGCTCATGGCTAACTTAACTAGTATAAGCCAACTTTGCGATGATGACCTCGAGGTAAGGTTTAATAAAGAATGTTGCGAAGTGTTTAACAGCAACTGCGTGCGAGTTATGGCAGGTAAAAGATCAATTGACAACTGCTATTTAGTCGGTGACAAATCCAGTTCAAAGAACGTGTGCCAATTGTCGAAGGCCGAAGAAGAGGTGATCCTATGGCATTACAAACTGCCCCACGTCAACTACCGAACCTTGGAGCAGCTTGTCAAACACGAAGCCATCAGAGGCATTCCAAAGTTAAAGGAGTTTTATAAGATTGTTTGTGAGTCTTGTTTAAATGGTAAGCAAATGCATGCTAGCCATAATGTTGACCAACATGCTGCCCAACATTTAAAACTGCTCACTGTTTTCAACTTATTCATAGGATTTGATGGGGCCGATAGAAGTAGATAGTATTGGTGGTATGAAATATGCCTATGTGCTCATGGACGATTACTCTATATATGCATGGATATTATTCCTTAGGAAAAAAAACTGAATTTTTTATTTTTTTGCAGGAATTTTTGTGCCATGATTAAGAATAATTTTTTGCTCCTCTTTTTTGCATTAGATCGGATCATGTTAGGGAATTTGAAATCAGTCATTCAATGAGTTTTGTGATAAGAAATGCATCATTCATGAGTTTCAATCTCCTAAGACGCCCCAACAAAAGGGCGTGGCCGAAAGGAACAGTAGTACTTTGCAAGAAATGGTTCGTGTTATGTTGTAATCTAAGAGTATTTCTAAGAGATTTTGGCCTGAAGCGTTTCATACTGCTTGTCATATATCGAATCGTGTTTTCTTTTGGCATGGTACTAAGAAAATGCCATATGAATTGTTGAATGGGAAAAAGCCTACAGTCAAGTATTTCCATGTGTTTAGTTGTTTTTTTGTTACATGTTAAATGATTGTGAGTACTTGACCAAATTCGACTCCAAAAGTGACAAGTGCATTTTTCTAGGTTACTCTTCTAATAGTCGTGCATATCGTGTATATAACTTGCGCTTGAAGTCTGTTCAAGAATCTGTTAATATTGTTTGATGATGCTACTAGTCTTAGCAGAGATGCTCTACAAGTTGATATTTCAGATGTTATACAAGCTGTTGATGAAACAGAGGAGAATATGGAAGCAAATGTTGAGTCAACACCAGACTCAACATCAGTGCCTGAACAGACAGAAGCTGGACCCAGCGAGGTGCGAAGAGATCCACCAACTAAGATACAGAAAGACCATCCCACAGACTTAATCATCGGAGATGTGAACGAAGGAAGGAAAACCAGGGACAAGCCGCACAAGGATTACAAGTCTATGGTGCATGAATTCTGTAGACGCCTAGGTACGTTTTAATTGTTTTGTTTCTGAGATAGAATCCAAAAATGTTCTAGAAGCTCTCAAGGATATTTTTGAATTAATGCGATGCAAGAGGAACTCTTGCAGTTTGAGAAAAACCAAATGTGGACCTTGGTTCCACGGCCAAAAGCCATTAATGTCATAGGCACGAAGTGGATCTTTAAGAATAAATCTGACGAACTTCGTAGAGTTGTTAAGAACAAGCACGTTTAGTAGCCCAAGGGTATACACAAGTAGAGGGCATAGATTTTGATGAGACGTTTGCTCATGTGGCTAGGTTAGAATCATCGGTTGTTGTTAGCGATTGCATGTTGGCTTAATATCACGTTACACCAAATGGATGTTAAGGGTGCGTTTTCAAATGGATATATTGATAAAGAGATCTATGTCGAACAACCTAAGGGATTAGAGGATCCGCATTTCCCTAACCATGTTTTTAAGCTAAGTGTTGTATGGACTGAAGCAAGCTCCCTGAACTTGGTATGGCAGGTTAACCACATTTTTACTTGAATTTGGGGTCACCCGAGGTGAGGCAGATCGCACACTCTTTGTAAAAAGAGTCGTGCTGATACTTTAATTGCTCAAATTTATGTAGATGACATAGTTTTTTGCTCTAGTTCGCAATCAATGTTAGATCAATTCGTACATGCCATGAACTCCACGTTCAAAATGAGAATGATTGGGGAACTTTTTTCTTCGGTTTGCAGATCAAGCAAAAGCAGTGACGAAATTTTTATGTCACAGGAAACGTACACTAAGAACACCGTAAAGAAGTTCGGGTGGGACACGCAAAGGTAATGAAAATGCATATGGGGTCTACACAAAAGGTAAGTAAAGATAATGTTGGACAGAATGTTGACCCACCATTATATCGATCCATGATAGGCAGTTTGTTGTACCTTTCAGCTAGTAGACCCAATATATGTATAGCGTATGTGTCTGTGCTAGATTTCAATCTAAGCCTAAGGTTTTCCACTTAAATGCAGTGAAACGTATTCTTCGATATGTGAGTGGTTCGTGTAGCCTAGGATTGTGGTTCACTAAAGATACTAATACGAGTCTTGTAGGCTACAGTGATGCTGATTAGGTAGGTGATGAGGATGATCGTAAGAGCACAAGTGGCGATTGTTTCTTCTTAGGTGCAATCTAGTTGCATGGTACAGTAAGAAGCAAAATCGTGTGTCTTTATCTACTGCTGAATCTGAGTATGTGCCGGGTAGTTGCTGTACCCCATTAATGTGGTTAAATAGCATGTTGTGTGACTGGTTTAGAGCGCGAGTCTTCCTCCATGTACTGTGATAACCTTAGTGCCATCAAGATATCTAAGAACCCTATCCAGTATTCACATACTAAGCATATAGATATTAGGCATCATTTTCTAAGAGATCGTAGAAAAAGAACTACTTCGCATTGAGCATATAGACACGACACTTCCGTTAGCTGACATTTTCACGAAAGCATTGGATTCTGAACGGTTTTCGAACCTGAAGAAATCCATAGGTTTGCTTCAGTCTGCTGAATGTTGGTCCAACATTTTGATCAACATAGCATATGTCAAATTCGATGGTTATTGCTTTAATTTTTGGTTAAATATTCTTCTCTGTTTTCCTGTGAAATGACTCGATCCTTCTTGACTTGTCTCTAAATTAACCCGATCCCTTATATATAGGCTCTTGGTAATAAGTTCCCTATGTACACGACATTCTTGGTGACGATGTACTCTCTACGACAAAAAGTCAATCCTTGACGCATATAAGCCTGCTCATAATCCTTTTACAAGATATAGGTATTTGGTAATAAGTATCCCTAGGTACACGGCATTCGTTGTGACGATGTACACTTTGCGACAAAAATCCAAATCTTGATGCTTAGGGAATAAGGGAGAAGTAAAAATCATAATAGAGAATAAGGTAGAAGGGCAGAAATGGTAAGGGTACTGGTTTTAGAGGGTCGGGCAGAAAAGTTAAGGATTACGGAATGAGAATGTTGAGTCAAATGTGAGGCAACATGTGTAACTGTCAGTTTGATCATGCTATATTTGTGTGCTTTCGTTATGTGCATTTGTTTTTAGCTCTGAGAGATATCTCACATATGTCAGTTTGTAACTTAGATAATGCAAATCTGAGAGATATCTAAGTTAGACACAAACTGACACAGTTTGTGTCTAACTTAGATATCTCTCAGATTTGCATTAGAACTCCCAAAGAACAGCTCGTTACGCTTGTCTCAAAGTGCTCATCTTCGACGCCTAATCGGTTAGTCTCGCTCGATTCTACTATGATTTTTGACTTGGTATTTTTGGTTGAAACACGGTCACACTAGCTCTTATATTTTCGTATGACTCAGTCCTCTAAATACTACTTCCTCCGTCCCACTTATTTCTTCTCATCTTTCTATTTCGGGCGTCCCACATAATTCTTCCCATTTCTACTTTTGGTAAATATTATTCCAGTAATTAAACTAATTACACCATTTATATTTAAAAAAGGCTTCTTAATTTCCGTGCCCACTAATTAGTTTTCTCTCTCCATTCCTTAAAAGTGTACTATAATATTAAAAAATGTGGTTTCTTAATCTACGTGCCCACAAATTTTTGGGAAGTATTAAGTGGGACGGAGGTAGTATAATTAGCTCCATGTTTATTTAGGCAATTTCTGAACTAATACGATTTTATCCTCTAAATTGCTTAAATTGTATTAAGTCCGATTGTTATTTTTTTTCAGCCCATTTACTCCACATTATGCTCCCATTATTGAGGTGGCCGTTTTTTTTTTTACCGTTGGAACTATTTATAGCCTGTGAAGCTTGGTTTGATTATCTCTCATCACACAAACCCTAAACTGCATAAGTCGAGCTTCTCTCTGAAAATCCCTCTCTGCGTCTCTGTGTTTCATATAATCGAGGGTTACACATTCTGTCCTTCATCTCAATTTCTTGATTTCACTTCTTGATTTCGATATGTCGAACTCACCAAATAATGAATAAATTCAGTGTTGACCCAACATTGGGCGAAGTTGTTTATGATGTAGTCCCACTTCAGACAATTCTGGCACCGATTGAAGCTACAGTGCCTCCGTCCCCTAATCGCGGCGAATCACCGGTGGTGCTGAACCCTGTTTCTGAAGAAGCCCCAGATTCTGGCGCGACAGAATCCGAAGTCCCAGCTTCTAACCTACCTCCTAAGGGCAAACTTGGCATAGACAGAGACATAGATGACGTTCAAGTGTTCTGTAACAGACACATCAGAAACGAAGAAGGGGTCGCGCTGAAGAAGGGCCAAACCCTAATCCCAACGAAAAACCCGAGTCTGGTGCCACTGAAGCGGAAGTTCCACCTACAGACCAAACTCCGGCCGCGCCGATTACCTCAGACGCCAACCCAGAAGTGCCGAACTCTGTGATGGTCGAAACCCCAATCTTTGTCGCTCAAGAGACCGCGATTCCTCCTTCAGACCCAGTCCCTGAGGAGAACTCAAACACTGCCACTAAAATGCCTGGTGGTTAATCCTCAGAGTTCGCCACTGTCCAAAAACGGCGTTGCAGCAATCGAATTCGACGGTCCCCGAACCCAACCTCTAATGCTGACGCGCCAATATCCATCTGGAGAGATTCCACTGACACCATCATCGATGCCACGACCTATGACATTGTGGACTCCCAAAATTTCCGATGAAGACTTCCGTGTCTTAGGGGAGAAACACCACCCTCAATGTCAGAGTCTCTCACTGCCTCAGATGCTCCAGAGAATGAACACGAGGACGAGGCTGGCTAGCTGAGACCTTGCTCTCCGTGAAGAACAAACTCAAGAAGAAAGCAGGGAAGAGGCCAATGAGCTCTGAGGATAGACCTGCATAGCGGTCGTGGACTGAAGGACCAACTCAGCTTGAATCCAGCCATAAAGCTCTCTCGCCAGTCGCATCAAGTGCGGACGATGTTGAGTCGAATGCTGACCTCACATTGGACGACTCAGATTGGGAGGAGCCACTGCCAAATTACAAATTCTATCGGTCTGCATATTAGGACCTGTGGCCATCCTTGAGAGTCAAAGGCTCTTCCGATTTGAGAGGACTGTTGCGATCTTCAGAAAGTACGGCGTGATGCAATTTCTAGAGTCTCGCCATTTCGCGAAAATGGTGATGTGTTTAGGGATGTACTGCGATACAGTCGTCCATGAGGTATATGCTAACCTCTTCTTTAATGTGGCTGAAGTAAACTATAGGAAGTACGAGAAGGTTTTTGTGAGAGGGAGTTTATATGATTTTTCTTCTCGGGCTATAAATCAGTTCTTGGAAACCCTAGAGGTTGATACGGGGTACGAATATGATAATGATGAGTTGTGAGATTTATTACTAGGGGTAGAGTGTCTGTTTGGGAGGGGAATTGTGCGTGTAGTGCTTTGACTTCTTTGTTTACGGTCTTGTTCAAAATTGGGATTGTTAGTTGGTTACCAACTATGAGCGACACAAGAGTGACCGAAAGCATGGCACACCTACTGTACGCGCTTGGCCAAGATTTGCCTCTAAACTGGGGGGAAATCATCCTCAACCATATGTCGAACCAGGCTGAAAAGATTGGAAAAGGGGATTCTCCCTTACCCATCTATTATTTAAAGGGTTCTCGTACAAGGTGGATTTCAGCCAACTAGGCTTGACTCGCCACTCCAGACCAGGTCATTGATCCACCATGGCGAACTCCGGAACAGCTACCTAGGATGTTGATCGAGACTTTTGGTCAACATCTAGCTCCGCATTGGAACAGGCGATAAAGTGCCTCAATGAGTCCATCGCAGCTTTGGTGGCTCAACGAGCTGTCTTAGAGGCTACTTTCATCCCAAAAAGGGGAGAGGCAGAAGGTGCTGGGGCTGAAGATCGAGCTGGACCAAGTGGACATGGCGGAGCCGAGCAAGCAGGGGGAGCTGACCAAGAAGAATGAGCTCAGAATGCTAGGGAGACTGGAGAGGTTCAAGGAGAACAGGAAGCTTCGGCTGAGGAATAAGTTGGAAAGGGGGCAAAGGACTCGGTCGAGAGTCCAATATTTTGTGCATGCGCTCTTTTGTGTTTTGTGTGTGCATGCCTGATTTGCCTCTTGCTTATGTGTTTTTATTTTGCGTATGGACCAATTTTATTTTCTTTTGCAGATGTTACTTTTCAGATCTCTAATCGGCTTGTACTATTTCTTAGTACTTTGAATAATTTATGAACTATTTTATTTGCGTTTACTCTAACCATCTTTTAATATTTTGTGTTTGAGTAGTTTGGCCTTCAGGGGGAGTTCCACTATGTCTAACTTCTGCTTGGTTTTGGGAAGAAAGATAAAAAAGGGGGAGATTGTTAATGTTGAGACTTTAACACTGGCAATGTTAGGAGAACATTCTAGTCAACATTTGTTGCCCGAGAATGTCTCCTATCTCACTTTTATCTTTCATACCCAAATCTAATTCGGTTCTTGGCTATTTTTAGTGATGTGCATGACTTAGATAAGGATTGGGAATGAATCAAAGCGTGTGGAATACGTGTAGATACGATGGAGCGAACTTAGGAATTGAGCTTAGTAAATATAAGAAGATTGGAGTACAAGTTAAGATCGATTCATTGGAGCTTACCAAGTCAAGCCCTAACGGTAACTAACGCACCATTTCACCTTAGTGGAAGTTAGTGAATGTTAGTGGAAGTTAAGTCGTTGGTGAAGTCGCCCCAAAGTCGAAGACATATAAAAAGGAACTTCACTTAACCGTTTCAATGATTACGCATAGACAAGAGATTACGAGCGAAGTTTGAGCGAGTTTTATATCACGAGAGTGTCTTTTTAGCCTAACCTTCTTTTGCAAAAGTCTACAGTGTAGGTTTGTAGGATCTTAAGATTCATAATTTTTTCTAGGCTTGATTTTTACTGTCTTTCGATAGTTATTTTGTAATCCACTTCGTAGTGGAATTTCGCCTTGGGGCACGCAGCAAGTTTTCTAACTTGCTGCAAAATTTACATCTCGTGTTTATTAGGTTTCTCACTAAGTAATCAACATTCCGTTGTGCGCTTGAGTGTTAGAATCGAGTGTTCCCTCAACATTTTATCCAACATCCAGTTTACAACTTAGTGTGTACATCCATTTTGGGACCGCCCCACTTCAGTTGCATTGCAAGTGGGGACTTTATAACGGAAGGGGAAAATAATCCGAACCCTTGTCATTACACATATTCAATTCTGATGATGTTTAATCTTCTCCGAACACTAGTAGAAAATGATACATAGGCAACGACACTTTCGCGACGGTTCCACAAAAACCGTCGCCTATAGTGGATGCGGTGGCACTTCCGTAATATTTTTTAGTTTTTGTTCGTCATAGGCGACGGTTGATTCGGCAAAACCGTCGCCTATAATTGACGAAAGCCTCCGGCGACGGTTTCCTACACAATAACTGTCGCCCATAAACTTTATTAATTTATTTTTTTAATATGATCTGGGCGACGGTTGTACATTGAAAAAAAAAACCGTCGCCTATAAACTTTTTTATTTATTTATTTATATGAGTTTGGGCGACGGTTGTTACGCAATAGCCGTCGCCCAAGGTGTTATACATTTTATTTTTTCTAAATATTTTTATTTTTTTTCATGAGTTTGGGCGACGGTTGTTTAGTAACAACCATCGCCCAAGGTGTTACACATCTCATTTTTTTTATTTTTTTAGTTTTTTTTAAGCATGAGTTTGGGCGACGTTTACGGAATTTTTGGCTAACAACTGTCGCCCAAGAAGTGTTTAAAATCCCCTCTTCTTCCCCCACTTAGTAAAATCGAAGAGAAACTAAAAAATAAATGCGCGGCTAGGCGATTTTCCGGGGATCTTCGAATGATTTCCGACCTTTCCGAACTTCACTAGTAGGAAATGAGTTATAGGCCACGGCACCATAGGCGACGGCTCTGCCAAAACCGTCGCCCATAATGGACGCGGTGGCATTTTGGTATTTTTATGAACTTTTGGAAGGTTTTCGGCGACGGTTGCTTATTACAAACCTCACCGAAGCTTTTATTAATTATTAAAGTCGGTTATTAACGAAAAACCCGTCGTCTATGTTTACAAATAATATAAAAAAAAAAGAAAATTAAGTATGGGCGACGGTTGTTTTATTCGGTAACAACCGTCGCCCATAAATTTAAAAAAAGATTTAATAAAATTTTATTTTATGGGCGACGGTTACGTGATTTGGGGCTTACAACCGTCGCCCATGCTTGTTTTAAAACTCACACCGTCTTCTTCACTTGGAAAAATCGACAGAACCAACACCTAAAACCATCCGCGGCTCTCTAGCGATTTTCCGGCGAATTGCAACTAATTTCCGACCGTTACAAGCTCAGAGAAATGGTAAGATGTCCATTTAGCATTTTCGATCTTTGTATTTCGCGATTTGCAGGTTTATATTGTTGAGATTTCTAGCTTTGTGAAATTTAGGTTTTCGAATTTTTTAGGTTTTCGAGCTCGATTGATGCAATTTCATAGCCTATTCTTGTGTTATAGTTGATTCAAGGTAGATATTAAGGTTGATCTTTGCGAAAATTAGGTTTTTAGGTAAAGTTTGGTCAATTTTGGATTTTGGGTCGATTTTGGCCGCGGCATCTCCCTTTTCTTTGGGTATTCCGTCCGTAATTTGGGCTTAGTTCCTTGTTATATTCAATTTGAGGTTGATATTAAGCTAATTGTTTTGTGAAATTTAGGTTTGGGTCAACTTTGGGTGATATTCGTGCTTGGGCGAATTTCGGGTGATATTCGTGCTTGACTTCTACGGACGATTACGTAAGTTTTCAAACCCGTGTTTGACTTATATGCCTTTCTCTTTGTGAATTTAGGTTTTTATTGAAGCTTAGATACCCGTTCAAGGTTTTCTCATTAGGAGAAAACCTTGAATGATCGTCGTTTGGGACCGTTCTTAAACGTTCATTGTCGCTTTAGGATGTAAATGTGTGTTTTAGATTTGATATAGATGAAAATTTTGGTTTACATTTCCCTTAAATGTTCTCCGGGTAGACATATGGATTGGATGTATATCCTTTTCATATTTTTTCGTCTACTTGGAGAACTATGGGGAAATACTGCCGAATTTTTGTCAACATGGAAGCTCAAAGACATATTTACAAGCAATAGTGTATGTTTAAGATGTGTTAGGTTGGAGCGATAAGGACCCTATCAAAGCCCTCGATCGATTGTAAATATTTATTTGTGTAGTTTAGGCTAGTGGAATGGATCGGGGTTGGATGTATAATATGCAAACAACGGATATGCGAAGGGTGTGGAGGAATTTATGAGATGTGCTGAACAGAATCGTAGGAAAAAAAGGCAATCGAAGATTTCGTGCCCTTGTCGTAATTGCAATAACATCAACTGGTGGAGTTGTGACGTTGTGAAGGAACATTTGCTAATAGTCGGTTTTAAACCTGGGTATACGAATTGGATATGGCACGGTGAAGCCATCGTCGATGAAGCTAGTTTTGTGGGTGTCGGAACTAGTACAAGAGTGCCACTAGATTTGGAGGACGATGCCGTAGCTGAAAGTTCTGTGGACGACGATAATGATCGTATCGAGGACAGGATGCGTGATGTCCAAGAGGATTTTGAAGAACGTCCTCCCATATTTGACAGCCTTGTTAGGGACAACAATATCCCTTTGTACACCGCGTGCTCAAAGTACACAAAGTTGTCTGTTGTCTTCAAGCTACTGAACGTTAAGGCTAAATTTGGTATTTTAGACAAGTGTTTCTCAACACTTCTGGAAATAATCGCGGATGTGCTTCCAGATGCAATGAGCTTCCGACGTCGACCTATGAAGCGAAGAAGCTATTGTGCCCATTGAACTTACAGTACGAAAGAATACATGCTTGTCTGAATGA
>JAPQWV010001897.1:0-69715 GCA_027422505.1 Craterostigma plantagineum | reverse complement strand
TGGCCCTTATATTACCAAACAAGGATCAAAGAAAGGTTTGAATGTGTAAAACGTGAAGAACACCTTGAGTGCGTGTTGTGTGTGTTTTTCTAAGGAAAAGTACAAGGTGGCTTACCTTTCTAATTCTTTTAAAATCCTACTTAGGGTAAATGGGGCTTTATATACCACAACTATTTGGTATATTAAAGCCAATACAAAACTATCAACAAATATCATAAGTCTCCCAAAACTACTACAACCCACTAAATAAATCCAAGATTACATAAATCAAAGGATGCTACAAAATATTCCTAACATGTAGATAGCTTTTAACGCATCCCACATACCCATGCCGTCGTCTCCGTGGCAACTTCTTGTAAAACCTCGTAAGAGAGATTTAATTTAATAGCCGATCTGGCTTTCTTGTCCAATTAATTAAATTGATCGTCCTTCATTTCGGTTGGTTTCTTCGTTGCGCTTTCAAGCTCCACCTCACAACCGTCTTGAATGAGTATGGCCTCCATCTTGAGACTCCACATCGCAAAGTTGACATTTCTGTCGAACTTTTCAATTGACATTTTTGTAATCGACATGGTGCTACAAAATAAATAGGGTTGGCTCTGATACCAATTTGTTAGGATATGCGGAAATCCCAGATAATTATTTGCCCGAGAAATGACGATAATAAATGAAAGAGATGAAAAATAAATTTGGACAGTGACACGAGATTTACGTGGTTCTGTCAGAATGACCTACGGCCACGGGCCGGAGGGTAGAACTTCTTTATTATATGGATTGATTACAAACACGTACTGTGACGTGATACAAAAGCAGCTACACAACTAGGAGTAAGCTACCAAGAAATATAGGAGAAGAGGTGACCGAGGAATAAACCCTCGCCGCTGAAAATGTTGTGGTGTGGCCTGTGGCTCGAGTCATTTTTTTTTGCCTTGTACCAAGCCTATTTATAGGCGATGGATCTTCAACCTCTTCATGTGAACAAGGCAGCTTCGTTCGTGTAAAATGAAGAAAATAAATGCTGCTGTATTAGACTTAAGACTTGGTCGGCATCCCACGTGAACAACAAGCTGAAATGAAAAGCAAAGACAAAAGCATTCACATGGCCTCCATTTTCTTCTCATTAGTGCTCCTCTTCTTTGAATATTCAAACATATATCATGCTCACCTAACAAAACTGATCGGAGTTTTGAATTACCTCCACTGATAGCTTGATTTCCTCCACACCAATAACAACCTGCCATTGGGATCACAATCAAGATTATCCGCAGTACCCCATCCTTCAAGCATAGACCTCACTATCGAATCCATCCTTTCCTGTTTGATTTTGGTTTTGTAAGACACAAAAATTCCACCGAGTATTTTCTGCAGAAGAGAAGAACCTCCTGCTTATTCGGCCTATTCAGGGCTCTTATGTTCCAAAGTGCAGCCTTATCCATTAGGATGTGATGCGACCCTCTGCTCGGAAGGGTTGTGTAAAACATCTCGTGTTTTTACCAGTGGTTCACTTTGTCCGCTAGAGCTCCTTGGACAGACCCAAGTCTCTAGTGGCGACTTATGGATTAGCTAAGATGTATCTTGAGGCATTTTCAGAGGCGACTTATGGATTATTATTATTATTTTTATTATTATTTTTATTTTTTTGTTGTTATTTTTATTATTTCTTCATTAAATTTTTCTTGTTTTTTGAAAAAATGACAATATATGAGCAAAAGGAATTAAAACCAATGCATGAAAAAAATATGAACATAAAAAAAAAAATGCATGATAGTACGTCTACATGATAAAAAAAATAAAGAAAAATATTAATTCTAACCTTGTTTCTACTACGTCTACAGGGAGCATAGTACCTGAGCTAAAGAAATCGAAGGCGAGAGTGTCTAGTTTAGAAATTGGAGCCTCTAGATGTACTAACTACGAAATAGGCTCTTCCTCAAACATAACAAAGAATCATTTCTAAGGCAATGCCGATAGAAAGACTCGTAGGAAACAAGATCCAGCCATTAAGAAGGCTTATAGTGCTATTCATGCTTGTTCTCATCTAAGGTATCCCGCAAAGATCCAATCCCCCAAACACCTCCGGAGATTATCAAATGTGATGATCTTTTCCTCGACAAGCCTACCAAAGCATTTGCCCGTGCTGAAATTCAACTCTCTGCAGGTTCAACGCTCATGGGCCGCCTAACAATACAATAGTCAAAAAGGCAAAGTCTCCTGAAGAGGTAAAATCCAAAGTAACTTCTTTGAAGATGGCTTGGGAACCAAATCTGAACCACTTAGTATATCTGCTAATCTGAGAGGACCCATTCTTAAGTGGGTACCTAAAGCTCCCTAATTTATTTTTGCAGATCCATCATGTGTGGTACCTTGACTCCGGTTGCTCCACCCACATGACTGGGAATAAAGAGCTGCTGAGACTCTATCAAGACCACTTCCATGGGAAAGTCAGATTCGACAACAATGATCGGATTTTATTTTCGGATTTGGAGACATCATTCTGGAGAATCTGACGATCAAGGATGTCTCATTTGTCAAGGCCTCCGCCATAACTTGTTCAGCATAGGCCAGTTCTGCGATAAAGGATTTCAAGTGGTCTTCCTTGCTGACCGGTGTAGTGGCTGGATCACGAATTTGTCTGGTATCCGAGTTCGTGAAACTGATCTGAGTTCGTGAAATAATCGTCTCGCGAACTGTCCTGGGATTCGCAAAGTTATCGAGCGAGAAAGTTTTTCGATTTTAAAATTGGTTTTCGCTGCGAAGTTTCTCGATCAAGAAAATAGTCAACGAAAAACTAAGTCAGTCGCCGAGAAAATTTTCGATCGAACAAAATCATCGCTGCGTATTTTACGATCGAGAAATTTTAACGTCGAAAATTAATCTTATTGCCGCTAAAGATTTTACGACCGACAAAAACAATTGAAATCGAAAGCACTGTTTTCGATGATAAGTTTGCTCGAAATTTAATTGCATCTATTTTTATCTATTCCACTTAGTAATTTTTTGCTCGCATAAAATTCTAATTAGATTTCTCGATGGTAAGTAAGTAAATTTCGATTTAAATTATCTATCTTAGCGACTAAGTCAAATTGAGCGATCGAAAATCTTTTACAATACAAACAATATCTTATTAAATCGGAATTCAATTAGGACTGTTTGCGATCGAAAAAGTTCTTCGACTGGTTCAAACGTTCAAAAACCCAGTTTTAGTCGAAACTTAGATTCTGACTTTAGAACGCAGATAATCGAAAATTTATACTATCAGGATGATCGAAAACACCAAAACTATCATAACATTCAGATTTTGAACTAGATAAACACATCTAAGGGTCTCAGCTTCTGCAAAATAGAATAGGGTTTACACAGGTTTAAACTATCGAGAATCTAACACATAAGCATGCGCGAAAAATCATAGAACGTAGATGAAAACAGAGTTCATTAGCACGCAAACACCTAATACACTACCTTAAAAAGACGAAAATCAGTTGAAAAT
The DNA here is from genome assembly GCA_027422505.1 of Craterostigma plantagineum. Taxonomy (NCBI): domain Eukaryota; kingdom Viridiplantae; phylum Streptophyta; class Magnoliopsida; order Lamiales; family Linderniaceae; genus Craterostigma; species Craterostigma plantagineum. Next base: position 66,228 of record JAPQWV010001897.1, on the reverse strand, counting down.
CAAAGGCTTACGTGAATTTTGAGGTTCGTCTTTTGTTGTAGTACTTTTCGCGCGTGAGTGAATTTTAATCGACAGTAGGGTTTTTCGATTTGGGTTTTATGCGTGCGATAAAGTTTTTCGACTGCAAAAAAGTGAACTAATATTAATGGGCTGATGAGACACATTGAGTTCGGAGATTAGACAAGTACATTCCAATTGTTCGCTCGAGAAACTCGGATCGAAAATTATCTTTTGGTTCCGAATTAATTGTCGTTCGAGAAACCGCGATCGAATATTACAATTTGGTCACATTCAATTTTTGCTCGAGAAACTGCGATTGAAAATTACAATTTGGTCCCGATTGTTCGATGTTATGCTTTCTACTCTTTATCAGATTAACCCCTATTTCAGCTATCTACCACACATTTGCTCCTCATATGAATTAACATAAATGCATTTACTCCCCGTAATCCTCAACGGTGACCTCTGGCTTCGTAATTGATTCTGAGAATCTGCATTACTAAGAGCAAAAAATGTCGAGAATGTTAGTGAGTTAATTGAGAAGCAATTCTTCTAATAAGGCTCCTCCTGAATTTTGATACCCATGCCATTAGCTTCAGATCGTGAAAAATCGTGAAGTCCTCCTCATTGAAGTGCGTTGCATACGGGAAATTCGATAACAAAAATCTGCAACACTTAGAGAAAACATAAAAATATTTGGAGCTCAAAGCATGAAATTTGGTAAATGCTCCCCCTCAAATAATGCGCCTAAATTGATATCATGCAAACATGTAAACCAATCCAAGTGACAATTGTGATAGACACGCAATTTATCGATTTAGCCTAGATGCATTCTCCCCTAATCATGTATTTAAAATGTTGCGCGAGGGGGTATGAGCAATAACAACTATTCGCATTTTATTTCAATTCAGTACCAATGCAAGCTAAACATGCATTCAGAACCTGCGAATTATAAGATGCAACAGTATTTCATTTATATAATTCAGTGCAGATGCAAATAAATTTGTGACATAATGTGCAAATTGTTTATTTTCTAATATAAAAAATTCAAGAAATATTTTCATATGTAATTATTTGTATTTATTTATATATATTTTTTAATTTTTTATGTATATTAATATTATTAATAGTATGGGGTCAGATTTTTTGCTTCGATCAACCTCACGCCTAAAATTTCACAAGACACTTGAAAATATCATATGACGTCAAGTCATCGACAAACTAAAGTCCTAAGTTCATAGAATGATCCGTTTCGACAACTCTCACTAGGTTCGCTCTAGCGCTCAATTATATTTACCTTGGGATTTCTATATTTATATCACTCAAGTCAACACAAGCAATTTTAAGTCAATTTACCCGTGATCGAGGCGCTTTTAATCATTTCACCTAAGCGAAAGACTGTCGATTTGGAATCAAACGGCCTATGAGGGATTTTAATTTGGCTCTGACTTAGAAGGGAAGGAAAATTTTGGGATTGTGGACTTAATATCTTCATCTTCCTTTTCTTACGCTTTCCTTCGTCGGCATATTTTTCTTTATTTATTTGTCTTTCTCATCCTTATTTTTTTATTTTTTATTTTTTTACACTTGCCCAAGCTGAAGCTCCGCTTCTGTACGAGGCTGAGAGATTATCTAAGGCGAAGTTCTTCTTATTGGTTCTCGGACCGATACCGTGCTCCTTTTGTCTTAATCCCTAGAGAGGTTTCAGACATTATCAATGAAGAAGTTCACTGTTATGGAATTCGAACCTAAGGCTGGATTATCGTTAGAGATTACCGAAGGAGAAGTTCACAGCAAGATCCATGCCCCCTTCTATTGATCTGGAATTTTGATAGTCGAGAGGCAGGTTCTTTTGGACTACTTTTTGTACGTTGAGCATTCCTCGTGTGCGTTTTTCACCTTCTTTGGTCATCTTTTTCTTTTCGTTTCTTCATTCCTCCCCCTTCTTTTCTCGTTTGAACAACCTTCCGAAGATTTAGATAGTCGGTTGAAGGCTCGAATGGGTTTAAAATGAAGAAAAGGTATTCAGAGAAGGCGCAAAATGGATGACTAAAGGCGAATGTTAAAGGAATAGAAATTTACATATGCCAAGTGAGGTTCCTAAGTGCCCTTATCATTTTCCTAACGATCTATTGCAAGGCGAGTATGAGGCCAAGACACACTAGTTAAGACAAGCAATAGATGTGTGACTCGCTCAAGAACGAATCCGTAGAAGGAAAATAAAAGGCTAGAACCTCACTTATTTAAAGTGGCTTTGTGTCTAGTGGACCGAACTAATGACCTTTAGACACAAGAAGGTGACTTAAGCAATTAATCAGTCGCATGTCAAGGGAATCAATTTTTACTTTGATCGAGCATCCTAAGATATCGTCATTCCCCCAATATTATAAGTATATGTATAACATTTTTTTTTAGATTATTATTTTTATTATTGTATTATTTTTTTAGTTTAATTTAAAGTTTCACGCAAAATATAGCATTCACGTACGAAAAACACATAGAATAGAGCATAGGAAAGCACAGAGATTCAGGTAAAGCACATATCACGGGGATTCAACATGCCTAATTTTCCGAAAAGGAATTGGAATCGTTTTTCATCCAATGCCTTGGTGAAAATGTCGGCTAGTTGATATTCCGTGTTCACGAAATACATATCAATTTTGTGCCTTTCTCTACGTGATCTTTATCAAAATGATATCTTATGTATATGTGTTGTGTGCATGAATGGTGAACAGGATTGCACGTTATGGCAATGACACTTTGACTATCACTATTATGGGTACATTATTTAAATTACCCATAATCGCGAAGCTGAGTCCGCATCCATAGCATTTGCGAGCAACAACTGGCGGTCGCGACGTATTCTGCCTCAGCCGTCGATGTGGAAACGCAATTCTGCTTCTTGGATGACCAGCGGACCAGCTTTTCGCCTAAAACTTGAGTGCCCCCGGACGTGCTTTTCCTATCCATTCGACAAACTGCATAATCAGCGTCAGTGAAGCCGATAAGTTTTAAATTCGTTCCCTCAGGGTACCACAATCCTAAGGTTGAAGTGCCCTTGAGGTAGCGCAGAATTCGCTTGACCGCTAGCATGTGGGATTCTTTGGGATCTGCTTGGAAACGAGCTCAGAGACAAGTGGCAAGCATGATGTCCGGCACTCGAGGCGACAGAAGAGACCCGATGATGCTGCGATAGAGTGTGATGTCGACCGTTTTTCAAGAGGGATCGACATCCAACTTGCAGCTTGTCGCCATGGGAGTGCTGAGAGGCTTGCTCTGGTCTTGATGGAATTTCTTCAAAATGTCTCTGATAGACTTGGTCTGACTTATGAAAATTCCATCTTGCTGCCGGACTTGAAGTCCTAGGAAGAACTGCATCTCTCCCATCTCAAACTTGGTCTTCATGAGATCTCCGAATTTCTGACATAGCTGGGGATTAGTACAGCCGAAATGTCGTCGACGTATACTTGGACGATCATCAAATCCTTGTCTTGCCATTTGATGAAGAGAGTCGTATCGATTGTTCCTCGGATAAATCTAGACTTTAAGAGGAATTCGCTCAGGACGTCATACCAAGCACGAGGGGCTTGTTTTAGTCCGTAGAGAGCTTTATCCAATCGATAGATGTAATCAGGGTGATCTTGATTGATAAAGCCTTCTAGCTGAGCGACATAGACTTCTTCGTTCAACACGCCATTGAGTAAGGCGGTCTTCACGTCCATTTTGGTAGACCTTGAAGTCCTTATGGGCCGCGTAAGCCAAGAAGAACCTGATGGCTTCGATTCGAGCCACTGGAGCATACGCATCGTCGTAGTCGATTCCTTCCTCTTGGTTGTACCCTTTAGCGACGAGTCGTGCTTTGTTCCTGATTACTATGCCATCTTCATTTTTCTTGTCCTTGAACACCATTTGCTTCCAATGATGGTTTTCCCATGTAGTCTCGGTACTAAAGTCTACATTTGGAGACGTTCGAATTTGTTGAGCTCATCTTGCAATAACCCATCCGTGTCCTTAAGTGCTCTGCTACCTTGGTAGGCTTGTTTTGGCTTAAGAAGCAGCTGAACAGTCCGCTCTGAGTTCTTGTCCGTACTCCACTCGAAGGATCACCAATTACTTGATCACTTTGCTGGACTCGAGTCCAATTGCTCTCATGAGGCAGAGCCGAGCTTGAGGCATCAGTCATTTGTGGAGCGAGATCTCCAGTGATCTAAGGCTGCTCATCCAGTTGAGGGAATTCCAAATCTGTACTTGAGTTGAGCGACTCTGATGATGTTTCCTCAACATCCATGGTTGGTGTAGCAATATTCTGTAGTAATTCTGAATCGACTGAGGTGGGGACATTAGAAGAACTTGGTACATCGGCTTCGTCGAGTGGGGGATCCACTATATGTGTAGTACCGATGGTGTTTGGCCGATACGGGCTCAAAGAGAGAGTCCAAGTCTTCTACAGCAATACTCATAGCTTCTTCTGACGATGAATCTTGAGTTGTTGTCGTTCGCTGTTGGTTTAGTGCCAACACACCAGCGAGTACTGATTCTGAACTGTCGTATTCAGAAGTCATCTGGTTAGGCACGAGTCCTGAACTGAGGTGTGCAAGAGCCATCTCTGCCACTTCTTGGAAAGTGACATTGTAGCTTTCTTTGTTTGTTTGGTGGGACTTGAAGTATACCCCTCTACACCTTAGAAGTTGAAGAATACCCGACGAAAGTGGCTTCGAATGCTTTAGGGTCGAACTTAGCACGTTGCTCTCTGTCGTTCGCCACGAAGCACTTTCACCCAAAGACTTTAAAGAAAGATGGGTACTCTCTTGTTGATGATCTCGTACGTAGTTGTATCGAAGCGCTTGTGAACTACCATCCTGTTCTGAGTGAAGCAGGCGATATTGACTGCTTCAGCCGTGGGAGGCCGGAATGAATCAGTATCGTAAACGCTGCTTCCACTAGAGTTCTGTTCTTCCTTTCAAACTACCCCGTTCTGTTGAGGCATCTTTGCGGCTAAAAATTGTTGACTGATTCCAAGTTTCTAGTAGAAGTCACTGGGCAATTTGTTTTTGAACTCAGTGCCATTGTCGGTACGTATGAGTTGGATTGTCTACTGCAGAAGGTTCTGAGTCGTGTTCACAAAATTTACGATCAAGTCCCCGGTCTCATCTTTTATTAGGAGGAACTTTGTCCATGTGTAGCAAGAAAAGTCGTCAACAATGGCCAGCACCTACTTACGTCCGTTGATACTCTGTGTTTGCATAGGGTCATAGAGGTCCATGTGAAGTAATTCCAGAGGACGTAAAGTAGAAGCAACTGTCTTGACGTGATGAGAGGCTCGCTTCATTTTTCCAAGCTGACACGCGAACAGTGATGCTCTCGCGCCCATCAAATTTGCTGGTAGACCGTGAACCAACTTCTTGGTGGAAAGGCGCTGTAGAGCTTTGAAGTTAGATGAGAGACCCTTTGATGCCATAGGCTGTTCCTCTAAATATCTGTCTGAGAAATGAGGCAAACAGCAGTCAAAGGCCGGATGGACGTTAGGTTGATCGTGTATAGATTTGCTTTCCAAATTCACTTCGCGATCCGTCAGTTCACGAACCTAAGTCTACGAATTGAACTTCGAGAATCAGTTGAAGAAGCCAGTTTCGCGAATCAAGTCTACTTCACGAACCCGAGACTCAGACTAGTTCGCGTACTCCCAAACCAATTCGCGAAGCAACACTTTACCATTCCAATTAGCGAACCAGATCCAATTTCCAATTCGCGAATTCACATACCTACCCAAACTTCGCGAACCAAACCCTTGTCTCAAAGTCAACTCTCCAAATTCAATTTGACCAAATTTTTCGGTTCATATTTAATTTTCCTCACATTGCACGTTAACGATCATATCCAAAACACAAGAAATGGACTACTTTAGCATGGGGAATAATGTTAGATCTCCATCATCCGACATGGAGAGTATGCAGTCTGGAAAAGAAGGTTCACCAACTTCACTTGAAGCATGGACAATTCAGAGAACTTGCTAGAATCTATTTACAATGGACCTAAGCAGTACCAGACCATAATTCCAGCCACTATTAACACCATTCATGCAAGAGGAGAACAGAGGATCTTGAAGACTATCGACCAATGTAATGACGAAGAAAAACTGCGACTAAAGACCGATAAAGTTGCAAAATCATACATGATGCAAACTATTCCCAACGACATTCTGATGCAACTCGAATGCGGTGAAAGCACAAAAGAAATGTGGGATGCCCTTTGGATTATGATGTAGGGGACAGAGGTAAACACAATGGCAGGAATGGCAAATACTCTCATCTCTTACGATCGCTTTCAGGCAAACAATGGAGAAACTCTTCGAGAAACATTCCATCGATTCCTTGTCCTACTAAATGAGCTAAAAATGAATGGAGTTACAAAAATGTAATGGAGATCAACATCAAGTTCCTTGGATCACTTCATCTAGAATGGGAAGCAACTGCAATCATGATGAGACAAATGAATGATCTGACCCAGATTAGCATCCACATTATTCGACTATCTCAACCAGCACTCTAATTACGTGGAAAAAAGGAGGAAGGATAGAAGTAGGGAAGCGCAAGTGGGAGCGAAACCCTTGCACTTATGTCTGAAAGATCATCGAGAAAGCAATCAAAGGACAATGAGATCATTCAGTCGACTCAAGCTCAAGAGAGAGGAGATTCAGACTCTGATGAAGAACTCAAGGACCTCACTAAACATGGGGAATCCAAGGAATCACACTCAAGGAACTTGAAAAACAACTCGCATTGGTCTCAAACTTCGTACAGAAGAAATACTATAAGAAGCCTAGATCCTCATCCAATCGTCAAAGAACTTCCTCTAATTCAAAGGGAAAGGCTCAAGATGAAGAACAGAACCCTGAAACCACCTCTCAAGCTGGAAAATGCTTCAATTATGGAAAAACTGGACACTTTGCCAGAGAATGCAGATTGCCAAAGAAAAAGGATGTCAACTATTATCGAAGAAAAGTTTAATTGGCTGAGCAGAAGGAGAAGGGAATGGTCTTGCTAGCTGGACAGGATCATTGGCTTGAGGACACTTCAGACAGCGAGGAAGAAAACATGGCATTGATGGCCAGACTGGATGACAAAGAGGATGAAGCTGAAGGAAGTGACTCAGAAAAGGAAATCACCAACAGCTCAGATATGGTTGAGGTAAGCGAAGCAGACTATGACTCATTACTTAAAATGAAAATGAATTCTTAACTCTATATAAATCGAACAAACAGGGTAAAAAGAAAATTAGAGAACTAGAAGGGAATCTTCAAAATAATATAGAAGTTCTAGGTAAGTTTAGGTATGAGTATGCATGTGAGAAAAATCGTGTACTTGTAGCTAATGAGAAAGTCACAAAGCTAGAAGCTCAAGTACTAAAATCGAGGCTAAAGCCAAGGAATTAGCCGTAGAAATGAGGTCCTATAGAGATAAAGCAATGGACACCTCAACGAAATATGACTTAGGGTGCGTTTGGTGCGTTTGGTCCGTGGAATTCGACGCGGAAAAGAAAAAAAAAGTGCTCATCACATACGCATTGAATCATTGGACATTACGCTTCGCGGGTCGTACCATTCCACTTTTCCTTTTCTTTTCCACGTTAAATTCCGTAAACCAAACGGAGCCTTACTCTGTGGAAAGACTGTACTCCAAGATTAAAAAACTAGAGGACCTCTTAACCCAACGAGAATAGTCAGAGCAGAGTATTTTCTTAAACAAACTTGCAGACATCGATTACTACAATCCCCATAAGGGACTTGGCTTTGAGAATCCACGTTTGCTGACGCAAGGCATAAACAATGCACCCCAACTATATGATCTTAAATACATGCAATTAGGTTGTATGACGCACCTCATGCCTTTTGTCAATGAATCTGAAACCTTGCGAGGCGAGAAAGCAGAAATATCATTCAATTATGCAGAGTTAAATGATAGTTATAATGAAAGAAAATGTCCGGCAATAACTGAATTTGAGTCCGATTTTCCTCGTCCAAGTGAAGGAGATACCTCAGGAGAATCAACGAGTGAGGCACTGACGACTACGTATGCAGCAGGATATATGCCTGAATGCATAAAGAAAATCAGTGATCTACACTCCACTCTCGAAGAAAGTCCTTTGACAATGAAAGGCAGAAACTTCTCGAGGAAATATCTACACTTAAAGAAAATTAAGACTACACTCACTTTCATATACCTTGATTCGTATGAAAAAATTTCTTGTACTAATGCTTTAAAGTTTTTAGGACCCATAAAAGAGCCATTGAAAGATCAAGTCTAGGTTAGAAAGGAAGATATTTTGAAGGAGACCAGCGATTTTAACGAGCCTTTTGTTATAATTGCTTTCCTTCAAAAACTTTTGTACCGTCCTTATTTTCTCATGTATCGCAAAATTCATCCTTTTATTCAAAAAATCATTTTCCCATGCATAATCGTTCCTACACACAAGCTCACACAACTACTTCAAAAGACACGTCACTAAAGAAAAAGGGACGATCAGAAACAAAAACTGCAAAGGAACCCACAAAACAAGAAAAGTCTCCAAAATGCGTTTCTAAAACTAACACACAAAGAGAGCTCCAGTACTATAAAAATGGGTTCCAAAGCTTAAGACTAAGAAAACCCAAATCCAAGCCCTAGAAACGTTTAATAACTCCGTGCATGATAGTAAGTCTTCTACTGACAATGATAAATCTAAGCTAGGTAGAGAGTCTATACGGACTAACAAGTACGACAGAAGTGGAACCATTTTTAAATGGGTACCTAAAACCCTCTAGTATGATTTTGCAGGCCCTGCATGTGTGGTATCTAGATTCAGGTTGCTCCACACACATGGCGGGAAGAAGGGACTGTTGAGCAACTACATTGAAAGGCAAGGTGGACTGGTGCACTTTGGAAACAACAATGGAGCCAGAATCCTTGGTTAAGGAGATCTTATATGCAACCGACTCACAATCAATGAAGTTTCTTATGTCAAAGGACTGACAAACAACCTCTTATCTATAGGACAGTTCAGTGACATCGGACTCCAAGTTGTGTTTCGAAAGTGAACTTGCAAAATTCTCAATGCCGATGGTGAAGAACTTCTCATAGGAACTCGCAAAACAAATCTATATACCATCGACATTAGGACCGTCAGACCAAAAACGACCATTTGCCTGATATCCAAAGCAACATCAGTTCAGAATGACTTATGGCACCAGCGGCTATCTCATCTTAACTTCAAGACTCTCAACAAACTGTCAAATAACAAACAGGCTATTGGACGTCCGGCACTGCAGTACCAAAAGGAACATCTGTGCTCAGCTTGTGAGAAAGGTAAAATGAAAAAGGCGTCTCACCCTACAAAACACAACACCGACTCAACATCCACTGGAGCTATTACACATCACTATGTGGCCCAATGCGAACAAATAGCATCAGTGGAAAGCGATATATGATGGTTATTGTAGACGACTACTGACGCTATACTGGGTCCGCTTCTTACGGACAAAATCAGAGACAGTTGAATACATTCCAAATCTCATCAGGACAACGCAGAATGCTACAACGCATGTTAAAGTTATTCAATCTGACAATGGAACAGAATTCAAGAATCAACAGCTCAGTGACTTCTAAGAATCTCTAGGGATTACTCAACAATTCTCCGTTGTCCACATGCCCCAACAGAATGGAGTCGTAGAAAGGGAAATCGAACGCTTGTAGAAGCTGCCCGGACAATGCTAATACAATCATCACTACCTCATTTTCTTTGGGCAGAAGCAGTGAACACTGCTTGCTATACTCAGAATCGAACAAACATTCATCTAAGATTTGGAAAGACGCCTTATGAACTAATCAACGAAAGAAGTCACTGAGCTGAGGGTATATCTTCGTGAAAGAAGGAATTTTTTGGGCTACCGAAGGCTACCGAAAGACAAATCTAAGCTAGATCCAAAGGCTACCGAAGGAATTTTTGTGGGCTACTCTGCAAAATCTAAGGCGTAAGGGTATATCTTCGTGAAAGAAGGATGATCATGGAAAGTGTAAATGTCACTTTCGATGAGGGTCTAAAAAGTAATTCTGGAAAAAGCAGCTCATGACTCGAACAACAACACTAGGTTCTACTCAATCACGTATGGAATTAGGAGAGTCCTCGAGTGGCACTTCTGAACACGACAGTTCAGAACCAGGGTCAGACAAAGAAAAGTTGGGGCAAGACCAACAACATGCAGCTGACGACTCAAGACACTGCAACTAACATGTTTCAGTCACCAAGCTCAAGAGGAAATGGATCTGGATCAACTCTTTGAACATATGTACTTCTCCATAAACAAAAACAGGACAATTGACGATCCCTTTCCTAATACAGAACCCAGTCCTAGTCCATCAACTTCTGAATCAGAACCCATTCCTGAACAAACAGTTCCACCCTCAGACATTGATAACTCGATCCTGCAGCACAGACAGAAGACTCACCGGACTCCGCCAGCAACTATACTGCCCTGAGATCGAGTACCCACTCAACGAGGGATCAGAAATGGATATAACTACACTACCTCACGAAAAGAACTGGATTCGAAGTCATTCTACAGATCGAATAATAGGAGATCCTACCGCAGGAATAAAGACTAGATGTTCGATATCGAACGAGTGTAATTTCACTTGTTTCCTGAGCCAAACAAAACCTAATCGATGCACTACGTGACCCGAACTGGATAGTAGCTATGCAAGAGGAAATCAATCAGTTCGACGTCTCAAGGTCTAGAACTTAGTTCCTTGAAAAGGCAAGACAGTGATCGGAAAAAATGGGTATTTAAGAACAAGAAAGACGAGGATGGTGTGGTAATCCTTAACAAGGGTAGGCTTGTCGCTAAATGGTACAATCAGCAAGAAAGAATCGACTATGATGAGACTTTTTCCCCTGTAGCAAGAATTGAAGCGATCAGATTGTTCCTAGCATATGCAGCACACAAAGACTTTATTGTCTATCCAATGGACGTAAAGACTGCCTTCTTGAATGGAAATTTGAAGGAAGAAGTATATGTCACACAGCCAGACGGATTTCTCAATACAGAACATCCGAACTTTGTATACGAACTCGACAAGGTACTATATGGGCTAAAGCAAGCTCCAAGGGCCTGGTACGAGGTTTTATCCAACTTCCTAGTCAACTCATGCTTTACTAAAGGGAAAATTAACCACACTGTTCGTCAAGAAAGATGATTCCGACATCATGCTTGTCAGGAAACCGAACTTTACACCATAATTTCATGCATTGACATAAACTCATGCATTTGTATAATTAATTTAGAGACATATATAGATGTTAATAATATTTGACTAAGGTAAAGTTATTATATGAAATAAGTGACCAAAGTTTTCGTAGGAGATAGATTAGATTTGGAAATTATATATAATTAGAATTAGGAAGTTTCATGCTAGGATCCCTCTTTATATATATATATTAGCCAAATTAATAATATAACTTGATGTTAACGTGGTAACTCGATATATATGAATACAACTAATTAATAATTTAATATCGGAAAGTACACGTGGGCTTCATTGGACTAACAATATGGGCCATGGCTGATCACTTAGCTCTAAAAGTAATATATGTTATTAAATAGTTTTGTGAATTGAATTCGCGAAGTGAGATGGTCTTTACGGGTCAGTGGAATTTCGAAGCTCTCATAGTTCGAAGACTTAGTTGTTAGGGAAAGGTAAAATAATAATAAAATGTTGGAACTATTTAATTGTTTCAATTAATATAGTTGTCTTAGTCTTGCTATGCAAATTAGTAGTCTTGGGCTAAATTGTAATTAGTCATTTTGTAGGACTACTTGTGTAAATATACCACGAGATGGTATATATAAGTGAACTCCTAGGAAAATTAGGAGTGCGCTTTGTAGGGTTTTACAGATTAAAAATTGAAGAGTTGGAATTTTTAGAGAGAGAAATTCCAACTCTTACTTGTTCTACAAGTTTTCTCTCCCAATCTTCAACGAAGTTAAATCTCATACGTAAGCTTCGAATTTCTTAGATTTACAATTCGATTCTTCTAAATTCGATCTACGTTGGATGAAAAAGGACCTAACAATTGGTATCAGAGCCAAACGTGTTAGGATTTGGATTACATTTGGACTGATTTATGAATTTTCGACACTGATTTTTCTTATTTTTTTCGACACTATTCTTCGATGACTCAATCTGTTTCTTCAAAATTTGACTTAATCTGCTGTTTTGAGGCTTCGATCGATTCGTTTATACGTGTCTGAGCTGCACTTTCATTGATCGAAACACGATTTCGAGTGAATTTTGAATATTTGGTCTGTTATTCTTCGAACTGTTCATAAAAGATTTCACTCTGATTCTACAAAATTTGGATCTGTTTTGCTGTTTTTGTTGTTCAACCGAGTGTTTCTAATGTCTGCGAGCTTACTTCTGATCGATTGAACTAATTTCTGTGCGAATTTTTTAAGATTGAGTGAAAATTTTCATTACACTGTTCTTCGTGGTTTTTCAAAATTCGATTATTTTTGCTTTGATTTTGTTAAATTGATTGTTCGTTCCTGTTAATCTGCTCATTTTGATCCATAAACCATGCTGATTTTGAACAATTTCGTGTTTGGATCGAGTATTCTTCGTTTTCGCTTGCTTTTGGTTTCACGATTATACCTCTGTTCGTCTGTTACGTTCATCAGTGTTCTTCATTGAGCTGGAAAAATTTTCTTCGATCGAGAAACTCTCCAACTCGATTAACCCTTAGTTCGCTGCTGTTCGAACTATCTTCGATCGAGAAACTCGTTGACGCAATTTTTTTCGATCGAAATAATTCTTCGACCATTCAACGTCAGAAGTCTCTTTTTTCAATCAAGAAATCTGGTCAACAAGTAAAACGCCGGTCAACGCTCGTAAAATCTGATCGAGAAACATTTGCGATCGAAAAACTCCCGCAGATAGCTATTTATCGATCGAAAATCGTCTGTTCTTTTTCGATCGAAAAATCTGCTTGATTTCTTCATCCTCTTTGCGTTAGATACATTCACGTTAATTCAAAGGCAAAATTGCAGGGCTAATTACTGGGAAAATTGCATTCCAAGTCTCAGAAATACTATTTTAGTCCCTGTAGTTATATTTTGGTCCCATATAGCTTTCAATTCAGTCCAGAAAGTTCTGATCTACTCCAAAATTTTCAATTTAACCCCAGAACTTTCAATTTTATTGAATTCTCACTCATTTACGTGATTTTACGATCAAAATTTTTTTTAGTTGCTTTTACAGGTTTGTCGTCTCAAAACTGTTTGTCGTCGCAAAACTGTTTTTTCGCTCGCAAAACCTTTTGCGATCGAAAAATTTGATTTTAAAGGTTTAGATATTAAATCTCAAAACGACGACGTTTTATCTAATCGCAAAACTTTTACGATCGTACACTATACGTAACAGTTTGAAATTCAAAATTGTTTTCTAGAACAGTAATTTGTCGAAAAATTTAACAATCGAAAACAGTGCTCTACATCTTCACTCGAAAAACTTTACTCGAGAATTATTTTCGATCGAAAGCAGTGTCTTTTATTGACATAAAAAAAAAAGAAAAAAAACTTTTTAATAAGATTTTTTTCGATCGAAAACAGTAACGAATTGGCACATTATAGAAAAAAGCTTTTGGTATATACTATTAAATTTTTAAATCAAATCTTATAAAACAAAACCTTTTCGAAACTGAAAATTTTAAAAGCCAAATACTTTAATCAATATTAAAGATTCAAATCCATAAAACACGTTAACGATCAAATTATCCAACCAAAATGGACACCTACTCGATTATTCGGTCCGACGACTCTAGGTCCGACACTGATGAAGCGCTGAAGAAGCTTGGGCGTCAACTACGATTAATCAAGAAGGAGTTAAACAAGCAGACCACAAAGACCAAGTCACGCTCAAAGAAGCAAGAGACAACAAACTCCGAACAAACGACGCACTTGGCTTTGATAGCACACCACGAAGATGAAACTAACACATCCTCTAAGGAGCCATTGATTTCTAACTCTACATTGTTTAACATGTTAGAATCCTTACAAACTAGGTATGCTAACATGAAAAATGAGCGGAAAAGTGCAACTGAGTTAGAGGACAAATTAACTAAGTCTAAGGAGGAAATAGCTAGTCTCGAATATAAGCTTAGGAGCTCTAGTGCGAAAATAGATGAACTAACTAAGAGCTTGAATTTTAGTGAGACTAAGCATATTGAACTAGAGAAATATAGTTCTATAGTGAAGGAACTTGAGGACAGGCTAGACAACAACCATAAGTGTCTTGTTAGGAATTTAGACGAGAAAAGTCTCCTTAAGTATAGACTAGAAGTTGATAGCAAAAAGGTCACTAGTCTAGAAGCCGAAGTAGATAAATCTAATTCTAAGATTAGTGAATTAAGAAAGAGTCTAGACGCCTGTCAAGCCGAGAAGAGCACTGCTCAAAATAACTATGCTTTCTTAAGAGAAGAACGTGGAAAGTTCTACTCTAAGATTAATCAATTAGAAAATCTTCTTGCGATTTCTAAGATCAAGGAAGCACAATCTCGTCATTCTGAAAATTCTTCTTCCGTCGATATACCTTCTATTCTTAAGAAAATAGAGGATTTAAATTCTACACTAGAAACGGAAAGAAAGAATTTTGAAGTAGAAAAGAATACACTTCTAACGGAGATCTCTAGTCTCAAAGCTTCCTCGTCTTCAAAACATGATCAAGGAACGCAAACGGATGATCTCGTTCCTACCACCGAAACGGCTTCTACTAATTCTACGTCAATCTTGACCAGAGCTGAAATTCAAAGTAAAAGTCTCGCACTTTCTGTACTCAAGGAACAAGTCCCGCGGAAACGAGAGAACCGAAAAGCTCCAAGACTGAATAATAAAGATCAAAAGTCTTCCTCTCTTTTTTTGGAATAGGTTCCGTGTATATATATAAGTGGGAGATATACAGATGAGTGAGGTATGCCTCACGAGAATACCAGTAACAGGCTACTGGTTAACACCAGCAAGAAAACGTCAAGAAACGAAAATAACTCCAATCCTACCAAGCTACACGCCAAAGGCGTCGAATAGCGGCCCTCTGTAACTCCAACCCGGGGGTGTCCCCAGCAGTCGCAAGCACGCCAGGTTGAGTACGTTGGCAACAAGACTGTCCGGAGTCGTGATAGTCCCCTCTTTCCAGCGCTTGTTACGCGCCTGCCAGATATGGTATACCAGTGAAGCCAGGACATGCCGATAAGCAGCCGGTATAAGGTGCTGCCGCCGCCATCGCATCGAAGCCCAGGTGATGACCTCTCGCCAGTCCGTGTACGGCCAGACCCACCTGATCCTCTGCCTCAGAAGGCGAATACAGTGGCGTGAAAACCCACACTCAAAAATAGGTGCTGAACCGACTCAAAGTGGAGCGCATCACAAAGAATACAGGCAGGGGTCCCCGCATGCTGTGCCACCCAAGGCTTATCCCTAGTTGCTAATCTATCTCTAATACCCAGCCAAAGAATAAACTCATGCCGAGGAACTCGGAGCGGTCCCCCAAAGAGAACCGCCCAAGGGACAGGCGGTCGACGATGACGAATGGCCTCCCTGACCAACTTTGCAGTGGGCCGACCATCAGACGCTCCAATCCAGCGGACACCATCAGGCAGCGTCGGATGTACCTGGGGAAGATGGCAACTGAACTCAATGTACTCGGCCGCCCAGCGTCCTGGCCAATTCCATCCTTGATCGTTAATAACTGAACTCAGGCGAGTCCCCAATGGCAACCCCATCGCAAGAGGCCCTCTAGGGTAGTGGTCGAGGAGTGGCACTGATCGCATCCACGGGTCCTCCCATAATAATAAAGATTCGCCGTTACCAATCGTGAAGGAGAGAAATGGAAGGATTACCGATCGTAACCGCATTAGCTTCCTCCAGCTCCATGCAGTGCTGGCCGAGATGGGGACTGTCCAAATTGAGCGCGCATGCAGACGCGTTCGATACAACCATTCCACCCAAATCGAGTCGGGCGCCCGATCGATCACCCTCCACAATAGCTGCACAAAGAGTGCCTTGTTGTCAGTAGTAATCGATCGAAGACCCAATCCCCCCTCAGAAACTGGAAGGCAGACATCCACCCAAGCAACCTTGGCCGAGGTTCCTCCCCATAAGAACTGGCGAAATCGCGACTCCAACGCATGCACAACACCCTTGGGCAGCAGGAACACCCCAGACCAGTAGACGTGTAGCGCTTGCAGTACAGACTTTATCAGTTGCACTTTCCCCGCGTAAGACAGGGACTTATTCAGCCAAGAACCCAAGCGCGCATCCACACGCCGCATCAGCGGGTCACAGTCACGAATTGAGAGCCGAGAAGCAATCAATGGCACCTCCAAATAGCGAACAGGTAGCCTACCCTCACGAAAGCCCAACAAGGGTAGAAGTTGAGCCTTTAGGCCCTCCGCTCTCCGTGAGAGGTAAAGCTCGCTCTTATCCGGATTCGGATGCAGCCCTGACAGGTCAGAAAAGGTCCTCAACGCATCCTTAAGCACTCCTACAGACACGGCATCCGCATGGCAGAATAGTAGGAGATCGTCCGCAAAGACCAACATGGGCAGTGATGTTGCCTCGCAGCGCCAGTGGTAGCGGAATCGTGGCTCCTCCTGTATGCGAGTCTCGACAAGGCCCTGAAGAACCTCCATGACCAGCGTGAAGAGATAGGGCGAAATAGGATCGCCTTGGCGTAAGCCTCTCTTCCCAGCGAAAAAGCCTACCGAAGCACCATTCAAGTTGATGGAAAACGTTGGCGTCGTCAAGCAGCTCCGTATCCATCCGATAAACGTCGGGTGAAATCCCATCGCTTGAAGCGTTGCCAACAAGAACGTCCACTCCACCTTGTCGTATGCCTTAGCCAAGTCTACCTTTAGCATAGCTCGAGGCGGCCGCCCCTTACTCGTATAACCTAGGCACAGCTCCTGGGCCAAAAGGATGTTATCACTAATGCGCCTTCTAGGGACAAAAGCCGTCTGGGATGCATGCACGAGACCTCCAAGCACTGGCTTCAGCCGATTAGACAGAATCTTCGAAATGACCTTATAAAGGACGTTGCAGCATGAGATTGGCCGAAAGTCCGTCGGCCGCCTAGGCGACTCACACTTAGGAATAAGTGTAATAAGCGTGCTATTGAGGCCCTTTAGGAGCCGGCCCGTAGAAAAGAAATCCTGTGCTGCCCTGATCAGGTCCGCCCCCACAATCTCCCATGACGCTTTGAAGAACGCCGCCGTAAAGCCATCCGGACCAGGCGCCTTTTCATCCCCCATAGAAAACAGCGCATGCCTCACCTCTTCGCCTTCAACTGGGCGGATCATCTCCAGCGCCACCCCTGGGGAAAGCGAGCGCTTGACGACCCCCTGCACGTCAGCCAACTCGACAGGCAAAGACCTCGAAGATTGGCCAAGTAAGCCCTGATAGAACCCCAACAGCTCCCCCTCGACTGCCTCAGGCGTATCCAGGAGTTCCCCAGTTGGCCCCTCCAGCGAAATGATACGATTAGTCGCTCGGCGCATAGCGACTCTCCTGAAGAAATATGACGAACATTGATCACCGTCTTTGAGCCAAGCAAGCTTAGCCCGCTGGGACAGCGATGTATGCTCGATCTCAATAGCCCTAGCATAAAGAATCCGACAATGCCGCTCAAGGTCATGAAACAGCCCCTCGAGGGGATATCTCGCAGCGAACTCCTGTACAATCCCCAGGAATCGTTGTGCGTCAGCAACATTTGCAGCAAGGTCCCCTTTGCTCCGTCGCATCTGCGAGAAAATAGGCTTAAGTAGCTTAAGCCTCTGAACCAGAACAAACATAGGAAATCCCTCCATTGTAATACCCCATATGCGCTTCACATGATCCAAAAAATCCCTCTCCTTGGTAAGAAAATTCTCAAAACGAAAGCTAGGGCGCCCTCTCCCCTGTACGGCCTCCCCCAATGATAGAGGTGAATGGTCCGAGGTGGCAGGAAGATCGCAGCGAAAGCACGCATTCGGATGTCTAGCGTACCACTGCGGGTTGCCAAGCATGCGATCCAACCTACGCCAAATACCCGCTACTCCCCTCTGCTGGTTATACCAAGTGAACTCCTGTCCCGTGAAGGGAAGAGGAAGGAGATCCGAGCGTATGAGGCAATTCCGAAAGTCCGCCATATCCCGCATCTGCGGTGTGCCCCCACGGCCCTCACCCGCATGCAGGATGGTGTTAAAATCCCCAGTCACCACCCATGCATCATCTAGTCGTAACGCCGAGTAGTCGCTCAAATCATCCCAAAGAGATATGCGATCTTCACGTCGAGAGTTCCCATAAACGAAAGATACAAAAATCACTTCCCTCGTATCCATCCGTTCCACACGGCAATGCACAGCTTGTTGCGATTTGCCAACAATTGTTACACTAAGCAATGATGGGTCCCAGCCCACCCAAATCCTAGTCCCAGGGCCATAGTCATAGTCGAAAAACCAATTCCACCGTGTCCCGCTCTCAAAAAGAAAAATGTTCACGAAAATATTTCAAGTTCTAGCGCACAAACTTCGTCGTGTGCTTCAAATGATTCTACTAATTTTTCATTTGAAAAGCCTAGACTTGAAAATAATTTTCGAAATTCTTATTATCATGTGAAAAATGTGCATTCTCCACGTAGGAATTACGACCCTTCTACTTTACATGCTTATCACTCTATTGCTCGTATTCTTACATGAAGTACCCAGTCAATATTCGTTCTGAAAAGCATTTATTACGACTAGGTACTGAGAAGACCTTTACAAGTACACATTCTAGGAGCACATATTCACATGCTAGAATTACTTATCCGTGTAAAATCAAGCAAAAATGGATTCCTAAGTGGGATATCAAGTCACAAAGTCCTAGTCAAATATGGACTCCTAAGACTACATCTTCGACCAACTTAGGCTCACAATCTAAGTTTACACGATTTACGACTAACTCATTTTCTGCTAATAAGGGAGGACCCATACGACAATGGGTACCAAAGTCCCGATAGTTTTGCAGATTTCCCTCATGTATGGAATTCGACGTAGTGGCTCCACGTACATGATAAAGGGATGAGGCGTGAGCTACTACAACTAAGTTTCAACGAGGCATATTTCAAAATTTACATATGCATATGAGTTTCGTCAAAATAAAATATACTTTCCTTTCAAAACTTTTCAAATGATACATTTTCGATATGCATTTCATCGCCTTATATGGTTTAAAATTTTCAAATGCATATTACGAATGGAAACGATAAATATCATTTTTCGATTAATACTTTTAAATGAGCTTTAATTGAGGGGAGCTACTCGTTATTTAATGAGGAGCAACCTTTATATTTTTTTTGGAAGCACAAATTTTATCTTGAAGGGGGAAAACTTATAACGAGCGATTTAAGGGAATGAGATTCATAATATTCGTCATGCTAACTACGCAAATTTCTAGGGGGAGAAAATTTATTTTCGAAGCATATTTTGAGAGATATAAATAAATACTACTATATTAATAATGTACATATATATATATATATACATATACATATATCCAAAAGAAAAAGGGGAAATATGAAAAAAAAAATGAGATATGAAAAAGAAGCAAAAAAAGGGGAAATATGAAAAAAAGGGAGATATAAAAAAAATGAAAAAAAAACGGAGATATATATATATATATATAGAAAAAGGGGAAGATATATATAAAGCAAAAAAAGGGAGATATAAAAAAAATGAATGAAAAAAAAAGAAAAGAAGGCGGAGATATATATATATATATATATATATATATATATATATATGAAAAAAAGGAAAGAAAAGTAGAAGAAATTCTTAACTCGGATTATTTATATGCTTTCGTATTATTATCTTCTCTAGATATTGTAGTTACAAAGTTCAATTTTGTGAGACCAATCTCTGATTTTTTTATGTGTTGATGATGATTAAAAAAAAGAAAAAAACAACAAAAAAAAAGGAGATTGAAAAAAAAAAGAGAAAAAAAAAAACAAACAAAAAAAAGCAAAACAAAAAAAAAACAAAAACAAAAAAAAGGAGAAAAAAATGAAATGTATAAAAAAAAAGAAGAAAAAAAAATCTTTCTTTTTCGATATGCTTCTCGGATTTATTCCCCCACATCCAAAGATGGACGTACCACGAAGAATCTCGAGCTTTCAACCGGACAAAATTTCCCAAAGACGACGGCGACGATCTAAGTGAAGATCAAATGCTCCGTATTTTCATCGACCGGCTCTGGCTTGCTAATTCAACTAGAGCAACACTTCTCACGTACCCCGGAAGCACGGATTTCATGTTCCTATGGTTCAGTCTAATCCGACTTGATCCTAACCCCGGAACGCGTTCGAGCATTTGAGACCAAGCAAGATCATTTCGATGATGCCTAGGAAGTCTTTGAAGATACATCACTCCCTTAACTCACATAATTTTCGGACCAACCCTTAACTCATATGGGTAGAAGTCGTCGCATTAGGTCCAACGGCGCATGCACAACCGAGCCTTACCCACTCGTCTATCTCTCAAAAGATAGGTGTTTCATAAATCACGGGGAACCACGTATGCTATCACCGTTTCACTCGGAAACGGGAGATATTGAACTAAGTGGTATTCCGCCCCGTACCACGCTTTTATTGATCACTCGCGTCTAGTGTGTCCTCACTATCTAAAATTTTCAAATTTTTAGGACACATACACTTTTTAATACACCTAATTTTTGTGATTACGTTAGAACTTCCGTAGACATGTTTTTTTTAAAAGACATGCTTCAAGGATCGGAAGGAAGTCCGACCGTTGCAACATCAAAGCAACAACGGTTTCGGCCATCTTCTATGAGCTTTGCTCCTAGTTGATGTCAACGGGACGCCTATGTGGCCCCGGTACTCTTTTCGACGGATTGCCTTTGTGGCTCCGTCCGGTTATTACCCACACCGACCTTTTTGTATGTCCTTTTTCTACCTCCTAATTAACATGCCGAAGTCGTTAACACGATTCGCCATGAGGGGGAGAAAGGGTTATGCATACACAATCGGTCGATCCACCCACCAAATTCCGCCGTGCGTACCACTCTGAAACCGGGCTCTCTCACAACGCCACATTCAAAGGAAGCTCGGTACAACTTAAAAGAAAAACAAAAAAAATCAAAGAAAGAGACGACCTACCTTCTTCTGGAACTAGAGACGCCTCTTCGAGGCCGAACCAGACAACTTCCATTCGAGAAGACGAATCTGGCGAAACGGAGAAGATGGCTAAACCCGAGCCCTCTCCTCGACTCTCTCATGCCCCTTGCTTCCGGAAGAAGAAGCAAGGACCGAGGACCGAACGACACGTGCCTCAAGCATCATCAAGGATTTAAGTTGCCAACCATGTCCACTGAATCAGGGACTAAAGTTGAGGACTATGTCCACTGCATCAATGATCGAAGTTGCCAACCGTGTTCACCTCTCCAAACCTCACATCGTATTCCCCGATCTCAACACAAGGTTGACCCAAATAGGGGAGTTTCGTGTGCTTTCAACGGGAGAAATGGAACGCGGACTTTCTAAATCCGGCAAGAATACTTCATACATCTTATGGCATTTAGGAGATCAACTTCAAAGGAAGATTCGAAGAAAAAGCCGATGCCTAGAAGACCAGGTGAGCTTGAAGACATTCTAAAGAGGAGATTTCGAGGACTCAAGGATTCTTTCCACTTGCAAGACGAAGACAACCCGCGCTATATTGGAAATTGAATACAAAGGGGGAGATTGTTGGAACTATTATTGTATTCAATTAATATAGTTGTCTTAGTCTTGCTATGCAAATTAGTAGTCTTGCGCTAAATTGTAATTAGTCATTTTGTAGGACTACTTGTGTAAATATACCACGAGGTGGTATATATAACTGAACTCCTAGGAAAATTAGGAGTGCGCTTTGTAGGGTTTTACAGATTAAAAATTGAAGAATTGGAATTTTTAGAGAGAAAAATTCGCCAACCCTTACTTGTTCTACAAGTTTTCTCTCCCAATCTTCAACGAAGGTAAATCTCATACGTAAGCTTTGAATTTCTTAGATTTACAATTCGATTCTTCCAAATTCGATCTACGTTGGATGAAAAAGGACCTAACAACAATAACAAGTGTTTCTTACAATTATGATAAGCATCGATAAAGTCTAGATCAACGTCATTTTCTTACTTCAACACGCAAATCTTAAGATAAGTAAGGAGGGAATAACCTTCACAACGTTCGAAAGCTACGGATTGAAAAGAGACAAGAACTCGAGTTCTATTAAGCTAAAGGAGGGTAAGACACTTTTGTTATGATCTAAATAGATATATTTATACCAGATTAATACGAAAGGATGTCGCATATATGTTTATTGGGATGATTTTTGATATTAGATCATGTGAGGATCTCAAAGAAGCTCGAGTCTTTTGGAAAAAATATACGTAGACAAATTTAAGTATTTTGAATAGGTAGTTTTCGATATACGGGCCTCTTTAGCGTTTGAAAGGTCAATAACTTCAGAATTTCGATGTGGAAGCTTTCACTGGAGCTGAAGTTTCTTATATATGTGGGAATATTAGTGTTTAAATACATGTTTGAGATTTTATTGATATCTATTCTGTTTTTGAGGAAACGATTTTTAACCTAAAGTGCTAGGGTTTCTAAATATTGTAAGTGTTAAAAGTCTTCAAGACATGAAACGCAGTTTATATATTTTAATGATTAGGGGAGTGAATAATTTTAGAGAGTTTCGATAGGTAAGAATTTGGAAGTTTTCAATAATATAGGATTTTTGGTATTTAGGGTATTATAGTAAAAAGATTTCAACATGCCTAAACTTGGAAAATTTAAAGTTGGATGATGTTCTTGATGTTCTTAAGAATTTTATAGTTTGATCAAAATTACAAGATTTTTTGAAATGTAAAAGATGTTTTTAAGTGTACGACTTTCCTGATTTTGATTAGCTTTTGAAGGAGATGTTAATAATATAAGCTTTAATAATTTCTAAATATATGTTATTTTCCAGACTTTTAATAATTTCCGAAATATTAAAGTTAGGATTTTTGGAAACACTAAGTTAATTGTGTTTAAGAATTTTGAACGGAATTTCGAAAGTTTTGTAATTATATGATTTCGAAAGAATTAATATTTCGCAAAAACGATCTCGCAAAACGGGTTCGCGAAAGAGTTTTGCGAGTGGTATATTTCGCGGGTCAATTTCTAAAACATGGGGCCAAATGTTTTCGCGAGCAGATGATTTCGCGAATTATGCGAAGAGGCTCGGGCTGGAAAGCTATTCATGCGGGCTGAAACAGACTTCGCGAATCCTTAAGGATTTCGCGAAGTGGAAGCTTTTATGAACTGAATAAATCGACGAATTAGAAGGATTTCGTGAACTGGAAATCATTTTGAGGAGTTCGCGAAGTATAAAATTCGCGGGTCAAGACCAGTTCGCGACTTATAAATTGAATTCGTGAAATCGATTTTCCACTATAGTCAAAAATTGATTTTGATACTTAACAGGTTTTCACTAATTTAACTAATTCTTTAACTTATGTATTGTAACAGTATATTTTACATTATGACATAATAGACAGAAAGTTAAAAATACAGGTGAAGACTATAAATAGGAATTAGTCTTTCATAATTAAGCATGCATATCATCACGCATATCACTATAGGGATTTTGTATTTACCAGGAAAGTTAATTATATAGGTCAGGAGTTGGATAGAGGCAAGGACAAAGTCGACTAAGCGAACGGAAAATAGGCGAAACTTGTGAGTATGATTTGCAACATGTACCTTATGTGCCTTATGTGCTTATATACTTTATATGGATTAATTGATTGACATGTGATACATGTGTTATTTATGAATCGATGTGAAGTATGTGATCATAAGGTGCCTTGATATGATTTATGTGTCATATAAGGTATTTTATATAGCATTGCATACATAAAAAATAAGGGAGAAACCGTTATGACTGCTACGACTAAAGATGGTACATACGGATGCTACGGCATATATCCCTGCAAATCGGGGGATTTTACAGAGTCCTGTACAGGCAATACGTATCCCTACAAATCGGGGGATTACGAAATGGTTACAGAGTCCCATGCATGGGCGTCGACTGGGCGTACAGTACTGTCTAGCTAGTCTATAAGGGGAGTATCAAAATAATGAACATATAGAATAGCATGTGATCTACGGATCTTATGAATGACGGTTATGTGACGATGCGTGATTTAAAATGGCTATGGTATTTACGGAAATGGATGAATTACTGTTTATTTTATTACCTGTAGGTTATCAGTTAACATGTTGCGATCATACTCTGAATAGTTGTCTTCATAGTTGTGTAGATAATTAGCAGGCTCACTAGAGCGCATCCTCATATGGATTCAAGGTTGGCCGGCTACACTCTCCTTTTGCTGCCTGTTCATCGTTAGCATATAGAATAGAAATGATTTAGACTGTTGCATTTTGTGGCTCGTATGATAGGTACCTATATGTACATTATTGTGAAAGGAACTAGACTGGATGTGCACACCCGTTTTTGTTAAAGGAAATGGTTATGGCAATCGCGAAAAATTTTATATGAATATTTTATAGATGTGTAAAAGGGTAATAGGAAACGGGGCGCTACATGTAGTGGTATCATAGCCTAGGCTTTAGGTTCTGTAGACATTTGCACAGTATGTGCATATTATGGATTGCCCTTAAACTTCTTATGCATATATAGGCAAAGGGCAATAGGTTAACCGACCTATAGAACGCGATGAACCTACTATAGAGGGAGGAGGAAGAACGGCCATACCTGAATCCCATTCATCGCATACATTTAGACAGCATGAACTCAAAAACCCCCTGACAATCCCCCGAGGGCGACGATACGATAAATTAAGGAAAATGGGTGATGTGAATTTTACGGGCACAACAGATCCCGCTGAAGCAGAAACATGGTTGAAAAGAACCGAATGGGTGTTTAATATGATGCAATGTACCCCAGAAGAAAAGTTCGATTATGCAGTCTCGCTCCTTCAGGGACATGCATATGAATGGTGGGAGACTGTCCCAGATAGTATGAACCAACCTCCAATGCTGACCTGGGAAGATTTTCTGAGGGAGTTTAATGATGCTTATATGCCTGAAGTCTACAAAGATCAAAAAGAAAAGGAATTTTAGAACTTAAATAGGGAAACAAATCCCGATATGTTCCACATATGCCTTTTAAAGAAATAAATGTCGAAGATTTGAAGCAGGACTTCGTTATACGATTAGAAATCGTATTACGCCTTTAGATATGGAATCTTATGGAAAGTTGAGAGCCGCGGCTATTCATGCCGAAAGATTAGAGACTGAATCAAGGAATTTTTTTTTTTTTTTTGGAAAATAATCAAGGAATTTTTTCGTCTTTAGATTAGAAATCGTATTACGCCTTTAGATATGGAATTTTTTTTTTTTTTTTGGAACTACTTTGTGTACTCATTGGTCTAGGTGCACTTTATGTCTTTTTCGTCTTTTCACTCGACGATTCTTCCCCGGTATCCTTTTACTACTTTGAAAATTCTTGATTCAAAATAGTAAAAGGATACCCGGGAAGAATCGTCGAGTGAAAAAAGACGATTCTTCCCCGGGTATCCTTTTTTTTTACTACTTTGAAAATTCCTTGATTCAAAGTAGTAAAAGGATACCCGGGGAAGAATCGTCGAGTGAAAAGACGAAAAAGACATAAAGTGCACCTAGACCAATGAGTACACAAAGTAGTTCCACAAGGGGAAGTACAGGCGGGATGAGACTTGTCGGGCGAGGAATTCCTCAACAAATACCAGCATGCGAACATTGTGGGAAGAACCATCCGGGCGTTTGTAGATGGCTTACAGGTGAATGTTTTAGATGTGGGCAACCCGAGCATTTAGCTAGAAATTGCCCAACATTGCGAGCGGAACCCACAGTAGATCAATCAAGGGTTAGCGGAACTTATGCAAATCGCGGAAGTGGAAGGGGTAGAGGATCGTTTAGCACAGGTTCTGGAAGAGGAGAACTCAGGAAGCCAAGCTTATAGACCGCCAGCTCATGCTAGCATATTCACCATGACTCGTGAAGAGGCCAAAGAACGATCACACGTAATTACGGGTAAATTATCTATCTGTGATATTGATGCATATGTTTTATTCGATCTAGGTGCTACTCATTCATTCATATCACGAACATTTGCATCTTTATTACCTGATAAACCCGAACCCCTGGAGGATGAGTTATATGTTCGACTTTCAACGGAGAAATAGTTATAGTAAACACAGTATACCCAGAATGTAAAATGATTAGTGAAGGAATCGAGATGCGAGCAAGCCTATTCGTCATTCCTTTAATGGATTTTGACGTAATATTGGGCATGGATTGGTTGTCAGGATACCGCGAAGCTTGATTGTTTCAAAAGGGAAATTGAATTAACCCCTGTAGATCAGACACATATAATAATACTTAAAGGAGAAAAGAGCGTACGGACGGCACATCGGATATCAACACAATGAGAGTTGTCAATATCCACAACCAACGAACAAATCAACTTAAATGAACGAATGATAAACTCGAGCAAACGGGTCATCTCCCGTCGCAATCTTCAAGGGACAAACAACTCTGATCTAGTTTTCATCTCTTGCACAATCACCTTAACATGTTGATCCACCGAATAAGAACCCATATCATGAACTCTTCTATTTCTCTCCCTCCAGATGTGATAAACCATCGAAGCATAGTAAGCTATACTAATATAGAACTGAAGCTTCTTTTTACCTCCCACACATAATATCCAATTGGACAGATCATCAAAGGCTAGAAGTGTAATACTCGAACTTAGACAATAAGCAATGCTTACTACCAGCTGCTGACTGAACTGACAAGCCACCAAGAAGATGTGCTCGATAGTTTCATCAACTTCTCCACAAAGCCGACAGGTCTTATTGACAATTTCCACCCCCCAGTTAGCTAATATGTCAAGTGTAAGCAATCGTTTTTGCAGCAATAGCCAAAGAATAAAGAATGCTTAGGTACATTAAATCTGTTCCAAATAGCCTTGCTTAATTAAAGGTTGGCAGGTCCCCCAATTATACCCAGAACCAACCGAGTACTTGCCATACTCAGCTGATGTCCAAATTCTCCCAATATAGCCTTTATGAAATCTCTCCTTAAGCCTATGCAACTTCTTGCAATGCCAACTAGAGTCTGCCACCGGTTTGAAGTCCCAGACGCAAACACCTTTCAAGTATATAGCATTGATCCACTTGACCATAACGAGTAAGCATCCAAAGTGATATCCCATATTTGTTTACCTGCAAGAACTTGATTCCAAGTCACACAATCTCTAAGATTTAAACCCCCTTTACTTGTTGGACGGCAAACACGTTCCCAATTAACAAGAGGAGTATATTTGCCATTGCTTTTTTCTGCCCCCACAAATACTCCTTACAGAGTCTGTCAATCTCTTTAGAAACTGCTTTGGGGAGAATAAAGATAGAGCCCCAAAAACCGTGAGTAGCCAGTAGAATAGAATTTATCAGACATAGTTTTCCAGTATAAGAAAGATTTCTAGAAGACCAACATCTAATTCTAGCAGTGACCTTTTCTACCAATGCTTGACATGAGCTTCTATTCCATTTGGTGGGAGAGATAGGCACACCTAAGTACCTCATAGGATAGCTCCCCACTTGGAAACCAGTGATCTGCAAAATTTGATCTCTGATATTGGGAGATATACCAGCAAGAAAATGTTGGATTTCTGATTGTTGGCCTCTAGTCCAGAAGCTAGTCGAAAGTGCTCCAAGTCCTCTTTAATCACACGGACAGCCCCAAGTTTGCCTTTAAAATATCATTAAATCATCTGCAAAGCACAAATTCACCAGCTTGATTTGTTTACAGAGCGGATGAAACCTGAACCGAGGTTCTCGAGTTGAAAGCTGGAGCTTCCTGGTTAAATATTCCATGGATATCACAGACAGCAGAGGTGAGACAGGATCCCCTTGTCTGAGCCCCTAGCAGCTTTAAAGTATCCGGTCTGAGTCCCATTAATAGAGACGCAATAGGATACAGATTGAACACATTCCATAAACCTAAGAAATAAACTTCATAGGGAACTTCAACAAACAGAGCCAACTCCTAAGAAAGTCCCAGTCCAATGTGTCATAGGCCTTTTTAATGTCAACTTTCATTAGATATGCTAAGATTTTGAATCAAACGGCGAGAGATATTTGTAGCAAAAATATCTCACTTGGTTATGGCTTAAAAATTGAAATAGGGCCTTGTTGGGCTGAAAATTTTGGTCATGCCCTAGTATAAAAGGTGAAACCCTCGTCCAAATTCAGTAGAGGTTACGCGCACAAAACACATAGAAACGCACACACCTTTCTCCCACACGACGGATCAATTGTCTCTAGCCATCTTAAGAGGGTTGACTTCGTGGTACACCGCGAGGTCGGCAAGACGATCTAGCTTAATCCATGATCAAGAAAAGGACGAGGAGCTGCCACTCGCTTCGATTGGTAATTATCTACGGGTTCGAACCACCCTATTACATGTTAACTTGTATTACTATTCCGATACGAGCTATGAGGGCAATCCGGAAACCAGAAAAATTTTGGTTCCGCACCGTATCCGGGTTTGTGGTGTCTTGAATATACCGGTAACCCAACACATAACGTGGTCTCAATATTCGTAAGCGAGATCACCACCATCAAGCGGATCTTCTCGAATACACGATCGAAATGAGTTTAAAGTGGACATGATATTGGCCTCTTTCGCTCTACAGAGGTTGATGGACACCTGTGTACCTCTTTTAAAGCTCCCACGGTATAGTGATTTGGCGTACTGTTCGATCGTTAGGGACGTTTGTAATATACACTGTACTTATGAGTTTGTACATGACCTTAATGTACAACTCTCTGTTGAATGTTGTGCGTGTAGTTAGTATCCTATAAAAGATTCACACAGTAGCCTATTTATAGAATCACCATAGAGCCGCGTAATAAATGTAGAGCAAGAGACGGGACCGGCCCAATAAGTATAATGGTTAATAGTCTGTCCATCAAGGGTTAATAATCGGGCAGTAAATAATAAAATATTAAGGATCAAATCATCTTCTAATTATTTCTGTAGGCCAATAATAACGGAAATGGATCACGTCGGATCCAACACACATTTGCTGGCATGGATCATTTAGATATTTTCGTGCGGGAGAACGACATTTTTAGTCCCCGATGTTTGGGCGTGGGCGTTTTCGGTCCCCCATGTTCCGATGTACCACTTTTAGTCCATAATGTTACCGATTTTGGGCCGTTTTGGTCCTTCGATTAACGTAATCACTAATTTAGATGGAATTTAACACATGAGAGCACATGATCTCCTTTAACTTGACTTAACACCTAATGACTCATCATCTTCTTCAACTAAAATGCACGTGGGCATCATTACATATCACATTTAACTCATTTAAGGTTGTGGATCCTTTCCTAAATGCGATGTACAATTATGTTAATGTTCGTTTAAATCAAAAAACAAGATGTGCTATGAGGTTTTACGTCGAGAAAAAGGAGATCACGAGCTCTCACGTGTAAAATTTCGTCTAAATTATCGATTATATTAATCGAGGGACCAAAACCATAAAAAATCGGTAGCATTGGGGAATAAAAGTGACACCCCGAAGGGATCATAAACGCCCATGCCTCAAACATTGGAGACTAAAAATATTGTTCGCCCTTTTTCTGCTATTTTTTTTATTCTCGGGTCACACTAAGATCATTAAGTGGGGTTTTTTCTTGCTAGATAAAGTGTTCTTAGGTCAGGTTAACTATTCGACTACGTCCTATTAATCATGGATCGAGTCGGACCGAGAAATGCGTCATTCCAATTTATATCGAATTTTTATAAATCTAAATCCATTTAAATATGTGACATCTAGAAAGATATCCAATTGAATAAAAAATTTACAAATCAGTATCGGTCAGAAATTTTCACAGATAATTACCATTTTATTGTCTGTACCAATTTTCTCAGTCTTAACGTTCCTTTTAATGTGTGAATTGCATACCACTTCACGCATTTGATATATGATGTACCATTTATTCAACGTATTATGTACCACAATACCTAAACGTGTTATATGGTGTACCTGCGCGGATCAGGTACCTATGTGCAAAACATTTATTCTAATAGGTACCTATATAAACAAATTACTGACAGAGTACTAAATTACAAGTTTTTATACAAATGGGTATTATGTGTAAACTCCCTTTAACTAAACTAATATTTATAACTAGTCACGAAGTTGTTGACACATGACTGACATACTTTGAAGCCCAAGCTGAAAATTGGTATTTTATTAATAAACATAAATTAACTATTAACGAATAAACAGAATTTCAAATTATTATAAAACAGCGACTTTCGTATTCCCAGAGTTACGTAACTCGTATTCTGGGATTACGAGTTACTATCCGTGGCGCGCGTGCGACATAGTAGCGTAACTCGTATTCCCAGATACGAGTTACTAACTCGTAATCTGGGAATACGAATTAGATCTGGTTTAATCCCTAGAAGAAGACAATGACGCCGACCCAACGACACGACGAAGCGAGGATGAGCTCTGTCGTCGTGCCTGAGCCCACTGCGCTGCCGCTGTGCCACGACGAAGAAGCCGCCGCGAACACACGTGCTCATGTGCCCCGACCGCGCCGTTGGACCGAGTGCACCCTTTGACTAACCCACTGGCCACGTTCCCCGCCGCGCCGCCCTTGGAGGAGCACCGATCCGTCCCACTGACCCGAGTTGCACCCGTCGCAATTTTGTGGCCCGCCGCACCGACCCGTCCCGCTGCCCGTCGGCGCCGCGACCGCCGACCCATTGAGACGACGTTACGGTGAATAATTGGTTACCTTTGATCCAAATATATTTTTTTTGCGTTATTTCATTATTATCAAATGATTTGTTATGGTTGTTAATTTGTTTGTTTTGTTGATTTTAAATGTAGAATGGATATCGTTCAACTTACGGACTATTGATGTTCGGTGTTGACGATGCCATCACCGTAGTATGATTTGTTTAGATCAGACACGATAGATAGAACTATTAAGATTAGGGCGTTAGAGAATGTAGTGTGGGGTACTAGAGAAGCACCGAACGTCATTCCGGTCGCTTACTAGAAGTTGAACGTATGGGTCTGACCACGTCTACAGCTGTATGCGCAGAGGGTGACCCTCATTTGATTACAACGTTGGTTGGAGGAAGGATACCATCACGTTTCATTTTTGGGTTGGGGAGGCGACCGTTACCTTACAGGACGTAGGTATCTTGTGGGGGTTCCTGTAGATGGTACTGTGTCCTGGGTCTCCATACTAGGACAGCCACACAGTGGTGGACGAGTGTGAGGATTTGCTAGTTTAGACCGCCTGCGGAAAAATTTGGGGGTCATCACTTCGATGAAGTCGTTATCGACTTGTTGTTGAACCATCCGTAACGGATGATAGCGATGAGGAGAGGTCGAGCAATCAGCACGGGGTATGCGATGCTGCTCTTCGGTGCGGTGATGTTCCCCGATTGTAGCACCAGCACCGTATCATTGACTTACCTTCAGCTGTGGAGGATATTGAGGAGGTGAGCACATATAGTTGGGGCAGTGCGGTGCTGGCGTTCCTATACAGAGAGCTTTGTTCGGCATGCGAGCCGAAAAAGCTAAATATAGGCGGACCCCTACGGCTATTGCAGGTAATTAAATAGAAAACGTTATTTTATTTTAATGGTTTTAAATATTTATTTAGAACAATTGATTTTAGGCATGGGCATATGTGAGGATTTTGCCATTTCAGCCAGTACGGGGTGATCTTCGTATCACGATGGAGCCCCAGGTCATCGACGGGATACTCTTACCGACCCTGCCACATGCTGCGAGGTCTGGTCGTTCTTCCGAAAGTTGCGAAATTTTTTACAATCTTACTTTTATAAATGTTGTATAAATATTTGACAGGTGGAACTCATTCTTCGATTTTACTACGTCGACGAATTCGAACGTACGCACGATCCGCGAGTGCATTGATCGCATGCAGCCGCATCAATTTGCGTGGACTCCGTACAACATGGCGGCCCCAGAGATTGCCGCTCTTCCTCCAGAGTGCTTACTGATCGCTTGTCGATCGAGGTGTACACTGATATTCTTCAATATCGTGGAGTTCCACTACCCCGAACGAGTATTGCGGCAATTCAGAATAGACCAAGAAATTCCCATTAATCCGCCGTATCGAGATACGAATCTTCACACGTACGAGCGTCGACAGCGGTCGGGGATGGATTGGAGAACACATCATGCATGCTGGATTGGGTTATGGGATGAACGAGAGGACGCCGTCGTGAATGGTCCTCCGGCGACTACCTTCAGCTCGGTGGAGGACGAATATTTCGAGTGGTACCATCGGATCACTCGACTCTACATATCTCCTCATGCGAGGGAGATGTCATAGGGCTTCCAGATGGGGGATGCCGTGTTTATGTCGACCATCGTAAGTTTAATTTATGTACTAATGTTATTTGATTAATAGCCCAAATTATATAATTTACTTTTCGATCTTTAGGAACGCGGGGTTCACGACAGCCTTCACTACGCGGAGACCGGTGAGCATGACCAGTCGATCAGTTTATTGCGGCAGATGGCCACATGTTATCTCGCGACGCGACGAAGCAGTGGCCATCTCACGCACACGAGGCCGGAACATCTCACGCACACGATGTCGGACAATCTCAGGAATATGTGGCCTGAACATCTCAGGTGCACGCAGATGTGAACCCGTCCTTCTTCGACGACTTTTTTCGCCCTTTTTCCAATCGTCTGCAGGCCAGCACATCTCACAACAGCCTTATATGGACCATCAGGTATATTCCTTCAATTTGGCATTTGAAGCGATCAAATTAGTTACTAAATTTCAAATTTCGTTATCAAATTTTAGGCGTTTACGACACCTTCTCCACGACCGCGACGACCTCGAAGTCCGGATGATGATGCTGAGCAAGGTAACCGTCGAGGAAATCGAGTACGTAGGCCATCTCGTTGTGGTACTGGCGGTCATTTGGCTCATCATGGCCGATAGATCCTATGTGTGATGTTTAGATGTGTTTTGTAATCACTATTATGATTATATTATTGTTAATTTATTGTATCTATTATTTTTTATATTATTCTGTTATTATTATTCTGTTATTATTATTATTTTATTATTATTATTATTATTCTATTATTATTATTATTATTATTATTATTATTATTCTATTACTATTACTATATCTATTTATTATTATTATTATTATTCTATTATTATTATTCTTTTATTAATATTATTATTCTGTTACTATTATTATTATTCCATTATTATTATTATTATTATTATTCTATTATTATTATTATTTTATTATTATTATTCTATAATTTTGTTATTATTATATTTCAATAATAATTATTATTATTCTTAGTTATTATTATTATATTACTATTATTATTATTTTTCCATTATTATTATTCAATTGTTATTATTATTATTATTTCATTTACTATTAAGAAATTCAATTCTGACAACACACTGATATATAATACTAAAACGGTAAAACAACATTGTTATTTTCAACGCCTACCGCGTTGTCTAGCACGAGTTTCACCCATATCCATATCATTCCTGATGCGATATATCTACCGGGACCAGTTCTCTCTCGACGAGCTTCGTTATGAATAAGAGCCAACCTTCGGGTGCGCAATAGCGTTCATCGTGCAATGGTTCAAAGCTACCTTCATATGTATGCAAATACTCATGCTTACTGTAATACTGCGCCACTAGACTACCGGAGTGAATTTTCCATTGACGACAAGCTGCTTGTGCGTGAGAACATGGGATGTTATACCTGCTCCAATTTCCACACGTGAATGTTCGATCATTGATCCTTACCACATATATGCGGTGATGAATTCTGGATGTTATGACTTCTGCTGTATGTTGTCGGACATCAAAACGGTATACAACGTGATGCCATGATTCTGTCGTCCAACTTTGAAACAATCTCGTTGCATAACGCGACCAATCCGTTTCATTATTCGCCATTAGGGACGATGCTTCTTGAAAGCGATCACGAAACTACTGTACGCACCTGTTAATTTCAAGAAATAAAAGAAAAAGTCATAACAACGAAATTGGAATAAAAACTAGACCATCGTGATTAGAGCTTACCTATGAAAAGTGAAATCGACAATTGCTCTTGCGGGCAGCATTCGAGCACCTTTTAACACCCCGTTGAGCCCTTCTGAGATATTAGTCGTCATGACACCACATCGATAACCGCCGTCGTGTGCGAGCGTCCATTGCTCGACACCTACTTTTTCTAACCAAGGCTTTGCTAGTTCATTAATTTGCGCATCTGAGCCATAATGCGATCGAATTTATCCAATGTTGGCGCAGTACCGGCTCTATGGCATAGATCCTTCAATTGTTGATCCTTGAATTTTTTGTAGAAGTTTGACTTCACATGACGAAGACAGAAGCGATGCACTCCATTTGGTGGACGAAAGAATTCAGTGGCTTCAACTGCTCCCGTAAGACCTGTACACACCATATGCGCCACAAAGAGTCACTGATTTTATGCAAATACCGAGTAAATTACATTAATAAGATTAAATACCTTTGTGACGATCCGAAATAAGGCAAACCGATTGATTCTCTAGAACACATATGTTCAAATGATCTATGAACCATGTCCATGAGTGTGTACTTTCATTCGTGACGATGGAAAACGCGAGGGGAAAGACGTTTTGGTTGGCGTCTAGCGACGTAGCAATCAATAATTTGTGTCTATATTTGGAATATAAATGCGTACCATCGACGCAAACAACCTTGCGACAATGTTTGAAGCCATTGATGCTCGGTTTAAATGCCCAAAAACACATACCCAAGTATGAAATGTCCAGGTCTCCCTGTCTCCAGATGGAGCCACCTCACGATTGTCCCTGGATTGTAATGCTGCAACGCCTCATAAATGTTGGGAGTTTGGTAACAGACTCCTCCCACGTACCGTAAACATTTTCCATAGCTCTTTTCAGACCATGCCAAGCTTGAGTATGAGATATCGTAGCCATATTTATCTTTCACTAGTTGTTGGACATTCTTGGGTAGGAATTGCGGATCGAGTTTCACGGTTCCAACCAACATATCAGCAATAGAATTTTGAGAGATATTACGGTGTGTGCTCGCCAGCTCAGTCATATAGCAAGTGTGTGACCTTCAAATCTTGTAATAGACCAGTAACAATTTTTTGGCTTGAAGGATGCCCTCAGTCTCCAAGGGCAATCAGTCGTGTGATCACATTGAACACTCCAACGTGTACTGCTGCTCTCGTTGACGTTGTACTCTCGTCTAGCAACCCTAATCGAAAAATCATCGACGGCACACTGTAAATGTTTCTTAGTTTGAAAAATCATAACTCGACAAAACGTAGGGTTTCTCTGTCGTAAAACTCCCCGTAACCACCGTAGTCGTCACCACCAAGAGGTGGCATTTGGTACGTTTGGAAAAATGGGGCGGGCTGAAACAGCATAGGAGCAGCAGAGTCAAGGGGAGTGGTATCATCTAGGGCATCGTCGTCGTTGTTCTCGTCCGTCGTTGGGATCGGGTAACTCGGACAGTGGATCCTCATCGTCCGCTTCGGAATCACTAACATCAACGTCTTCATCGGGTTCAGGCACAAATTCTGCCATGGGTTCTGACACGGATTCTGGCATGTTGAATGGAACACCAAGCGTCGGCATCTCCAAAGAAGCATTGCTGAACCCTGCCGTAACTGAGACAATGTCGGGAAAATCCAGACATGTATAACTCGAAGAACCAACTTCAAAATTCCGATGAGGCTCTTCGTTCAAATCAAAGTTTGAATTTTCAACTATTTCAACAAAAACCTCAACACAATTGTTTCCGAGTCGGGATATATAAAAAATTGTAGATCATTGTCGTTGGAGATTTGAAAAAGCTGATGAAAGTGGCGGGAATGTTGATAGTATTCATTTTTTCCATGGACAATCAACGAACAACGACTACTATCAGCACCCGTAATTTCGAACAACAACGATATAAAATCGGAAAAACTGGTGTTGCGACGAATTCGCCTATACCCAACAGGGCGGATACTATATTTGATGGTAGAATCGGATGACTGAATTATTTCACCGCCAAAATATACTACGACTTGTACGCGACTCGACACCATTGTTTGAGTTATTAAAAAATATCGACGGGGAATATGTTGATATCAGCGAGGGGGAGTTTATATAGAAACTTAAATCGTATGTTGGCGGTACGATTTAATATAACTCGAGGGGGGAGTTTATATAGAAACTTAAATCGTATGCTTGAGGTACGAGTTAATATAACTCGTAAAATGAAAGTACGAATTAATATAAATCGTAACCTGGGAGTACGAGTTACGTGAATTATCCCAGAATACGAGATACACGTATTATTGCCCGACACGCTGCATGGCCATGCAGGTTGGTCGGGCCCCCCGTAACTCGTATCCTGGAGATACGAGTTAGTAACTCCTATTCCCAGGATACGATTTACGGCGCCATGTCAGCCGCCATGTCAACAGTTGACCAGTCCACAGTAACTCGTACCCCGGGAGTACGAGTTACTAACTCGTATCTTCAGGATACGAGTTACGTGTGCCAGGTCAGGTCAACTGGTCAGCGGACCAGACTAATTCATATTCCCAGAATACGAGTTAGTAACTCGTATTCTGCGAGTACGAATGTTGCTATTTTATTAATGGTTTCGGTTTACGTTTATTTTGTTAATGATAGTTTTTTTTTGTTTATTTAATTAAAAATACCATGAATATTAAACCATATTATTTCTAACATAAACAAATTAAATTATAATTTCCAACTCTCTCCCAGCGCCAGGTTTGATTTGCAGCATATAAAGTCAGACGTATTTAAAGTCTATAACCATATACTATCCAGAAACTAAACATAGTCTAGCTCGTTTTTACACATAAAGATCAACTTGAATAATTTTTACATATAGGTACCGATGTCAGAAAGTTTTACAGATAGGTACCCGATTTAATGTTTACCAGTTTCTTGAGTCACGCCGTACCTTTCTGTGTGTGTATGGCGTACCATAACACGTTTATATAGGGTACCTAAATGTGTTCATACGGCGTACCTTATGTGTTATAGATGGCGTACCTAAATGTGCTAGTATGGCGTACCATTTTTTCAATGTATGACGTAAGACAATACGTATCTGCGGCGGATCGGGTAACTATCTGCAAAAAATTTATCTATTAGGTACCTACATATAAAAAAAATCTGACACGGCACTAAATTACAAGTTCTTTTCCAAATGAATATTTATGTGTAAAGACCTTCATTTATTATTTAAATTGCCACGAAATAGCAGCATTTACTAATAACCAAGACTTTCATAATTTGACTTATTAAGCATCGACTTTCCATCTATTCAGGCATAATGAATGTCCTTTATGATATCATATAATAACACCACCAATTTTCGCATTTCTACCTCTCCGTGTCAATTAAACACCTTCTTCTGCGATAATCAGGTCGAGCTAAAAGCAGGCAGCAATAAGCCTCAACTATTGTCCGAAGCCTATCATGTAATAACATCAAACACTCGCCACTTCACAATTCTATCACTCATGTTTCTTTTTCCACTCTCCTTCTCCTCACTAATCCTCAACGCCGCCCTTCAAATCTCCGCTTCACCTGAAAACCCTAACTCCCACCCACACGTCGTCCCCATCCTCACCCTCATCACAATCCTCTTGTCCTTTTTCGCCGCGCCAGCGATCATCTACAGCGCTTTCCATGCTTACTACGACGTACCCTAAAGGTCTCTACATCCTTAAAAGCCATCCTAGACTCGTTCTTCCCTATTCTTGGAACCTCGATCGTTTCTATGGCGATTTTCAGCTTGGTTTCCTTGGCGTACGCTGGGCTAATTTTTGGGGTGTACTATATCCTCGTTTTATTAGGATTCAACATGGATGGATCAAAATTGATAACTTTTGGCGTCCTTGCAATTTCTTTGTTGATCATCGCGTTGGCCTACATGGGACTAAGCTGGTGCGTGATGAGCGTAGTCGTTGTAATAGAATCTAAATGGGGTTTGCGCCATTGAAGAGGAGCTCTTATCTGATCAAGGGCACGAGAAGGCCACTGCTCTTTCTTATGATTCTGTTCACTACATTCTCGTTGCCTGGCATATTTGGGCATGCGCGTGGCATCAAATTCAGGTGGAAGATTTACGAGCTGGGAGTTTTTACTGCAGATGATCGTTGTTGCAGTTTTTTTGACGATCCCAACGCTTTATTGCATGGCTGTTAATGTTGTTGTGTACGTTCGTTGCAAAGATTTTCGCGGTGAGTTCGAGCGTTTCGATTCCAAGAAGACCGTTGGATCGTCGGGCGGCATGTACTAGCGTGTCTATTCTGGCGATGTCAAACCTGTGTAGCTTGAGAATGATACAAGTCGATGTGTGTGTTCCTTTTACTTCTATTTCAGCTTGTTGATGTAAAACCTAATTATTCTCTCTCCTTTTAATTCAAAGGCTGGTTCGTAATGAATGATATCTGAGACCTGCTGTGTTTCATAAATAAGTCGTAACTTTGTAGGTTATATGGGAAAAAAAAAGGTATACACGAGCTGCAAAGGGTTGTGCTTGTGAGTGCGCCTGAAAAATATCATTACGACGTGTAGTAACTTGGAGATTGAGATCGCATTGCAATGTAAGTGTTAGATTAGGAGTGTCATGGGGTCATGAGCTTGGCCTTCGGAAAGTCAACTCGGGTTACAATACTTTTAGTTGAGTTAAAGACAGGACAACTGCTGGGGTAAATTACGGAGAATTGATACACTTACTGAATATTGTTTAGATGCTAAACCCCCCCTCCCCCCCCCCCCCCCCCCCCCCCCCCCTCTCAAATAAAAGTGTGGTTTCACCCATCAATAAAATAAAATTCATTGTATAAGGTATAGTATTGGTCTTTAAGTTGAATCGTAGGTTCTAAGGTTATCAATGAGGCCGGAATTCCCTGTCCTCCTTTAGATTCGCACCACGTTTGCACGGGGATTCGATAGTTAAATAATTAAAATATGTCATTTAACTATCTTGTTTGAAATTCTATTTGAAATTTGAATTTAATTTATATACTGTGTAAATCTAATTTTTAATAAAAAAAATCTCGTGGGGCGGGGACCCGCAAGACGGAGATGGGGGGCAATGTCATCCTGGGACTTGAAGGAAGGGGCATGATGATTATTTAGACCCTCATCCCTAACTTGTTCCATTAAGACTATGTTTATCAACAACCTAGACAACCGTTATTGCACTAAAGACAAATAAAAAGCAATATTCAAAAATAAAATAATTGTCACCGGTTGGTAGACTTGACATGGTTGTGCACAAATCCAATGTCTAACATTATCCAATGGGCAAAAACCTAAAATAGTCCCCAATGTTACCCTATGGATCAATTTAGTCTACGATGTTTCGCGAGGACCAATTTAGTCCCCGATGTTATCGAATTTGAACCGAATTGGTCCCCGCCATTAATTTGGATGGAAGTTGACACGTGTCGACATGCGACATGCCAGACTTAAAAATCATAAATTAAACTCAAAAAAGGGCGGTTAAATTCAAAAAATAGAGTAAAAAAAATAAAAGAAAAGGATAAATTACTAATAAATTATAGAAAAATAAATAAATAATATTAAAAAGTAAAATTTAAAAATAATAAATTAAAATCAAATAAAAAAGAAAGAGAGAATGAAAATATATTTAAAATAGTAAATTAAATATTAAAAAAGAGAAAAATTTCCAAAAGAAAAATTTAAAAAACAAAGAGAAAAGAAAAATTTAATAAATTAAATAAAATAAAATAAAAATAAAGAAAGAACTAAAGTAAGCGTAATCTACACATAAATACCTACCCCTTAATTTAAAATATAAGTAAATTAAATTCGATTAAATAAAATGATAATAAAGATGTATTAAAATAATAAATTAAAATAGAGAAAAAAATGCAAATTCAAATAACTTAAGTAAAAAATAAACAAAAAAAGAGAGAAAAAATATTTATTTACTAAAAACTAAAAATAAGTGAAAAATAAAATAGGAAAAATGTCACTGAAAGTTGACGAGAATTCACGATCTCGTCTCTGTCCAGTAAATGGGGATGCAATTGTCCCAGTATATTTGTTAAAAAATTCGAGAACTGGGACAATTATGTCATCATTAACTTTGCGGTGACGGTCTTCGTAAAACTTCTACAGACATTTTTATCATTAATTGTGTTATTCGTTTTTATTTAGTTTTTAATAAACAAATATATTTTTATGTTTTAACTTTTTTTTTAAATCTTAAAGTTTTATTTATCCTTTTTTATTTTAATCTGCTCTCGCTATTTATTTTTATTTTTCTCTTGTATTGTTGTCTTTGTTTAATTTATTATTTTTATTATATTTTCATTCTCTCTTTCTTTTTTATTTGATTTTAATTTATTATTTTTAAATTATTTTTTTTATTATCATTATTATTTATTTTTTAGTTTATTAGTAATTTTCTCTCTTTTTTTTTTGTTTTAATTTTTTACTCTATTTTTGAATTTTTTCTATTTTTTATTTTCTCCTTTTCTAATGTTTAATTTGTGATTTTTAAGCTGGCCAATTGCATGCGACCCGTGTCAACTTCCATCCAAATTAACGGCTATTTAACGGCGGGAACCAATTTGGTTCAAATTCGATAACATTCCTCGCGAAACATCGGGGACTAAATAGTCCAGGTGGTAAACATTGGGGACCTTTTTAGGTTTTTGCCCTTATTCAATAATGCTTTTTATGATATTTTTAATTATCTCTCTTTTTTTTAGTTTCACCAAAATCCATGAATTTTTTCTCTATATATAGAGACTAATATTGATATATTTTGATTCACAATTTCAAAACATACTTATTAAAAATAATTAGGAGCTTTCAATATGCAGCTTTCTATACATAAATACATATTGAGAAAGTTAAAAGCCAAATGAGTCCCCTGTCAGAACTATTTTTAAGCTAGGTCCCTCTTTCAGTAAAAATTTTAGAGATATGTACCCAACCCCCTAAGATTACCAATTTACCATTTGATTTTACAATTTCATTTCAAATTTTTTCTCTGCAATTTCGAGCTCCATTACGCCTGACGAAATTTTGAGCTCCATCTCTTCAATTGACAACCGCCTTCTGGTCGTGATGGCACCAAACGACGAGCGACGAGCCTATTCCACGTTGGGTTCTCGGTTTAGGGTCTCGATTTTGACACGTAAGCTTTTATTATGAGTTGGGTTTGATTAATCGATTTCACTCATGTGGTCAAGCTTGAGCCCTGACTGGGAGTTGAATGCGATCTAAGAGCTCGATGTAAGGGTGGAATGTCGGTATTTGATAGTTATTGAGGCTAATTCATCGGGATTTCGATTTTTTATATAACTGTTATTACGTACCATTTGTTATGTATATTACGTACCATTTGTTATGTTATTATGCACCATTATACGTGTCTATACGGTACCAAGATGTCCGCGTACGTTATACCATTGTAAACTATACAAACGTACTATTTATACAGGCTGCCATATTATGTGAAAATATGCCGTCTACAAGTTCGGTTGGTGGCGGGACGTTATTTGCATTGTGTGAGTAGAAAAGGGAGTCATTCTTAGTATCGATTAATGAAGCGACGACGCTTATCGATATATATGTATCCCTCCAAAGAAGGTGATCGGGTTTCGATTCTCGGCATGATTTAATAAAGTATAAAGTTCCGTTCGGAAGTTTGTACTCAACATTGAAAGAAAGATGTGGTCTACATGTACCAGCTATTTATATGCCATGTAGAGAAGCTGTATCGACGTAGCGTCCGTATTTGCCATTTATGTTGTTACTGCTTTTGTCCCAACAACCTTTTTTGTCTTTTTTTGAATGGTAAATGGCACATTCTTTTGTCCAAATGATGCTAGTAGGTCATTTTTTTGTTCAAATGTGTCAATAGGATATGACTCATTCTTTTTGTCCAAATGATGCCAATATGTACCGTAATATATGCCAACAAGGTACTGTAATATATCCCAACAAGGTACTGTAATATATGCCAGTAAGGTACTGTAATATATGCCAACAAGGCACTAAATGCCAACAAGGTACTGTAATATATGCCAACAAGGTACTGATGCATATATGCCAACAAAAGTATTGTAATATATCCCACAAGGTGCTGCGATAAACGCAATAGTGTTATAAAAAGGTACTGTAATATATGCCAACAAACTACTATGGTACGACATAAGTAAGCAACTGGTTACTATAAACATACCATAGAGGGTACAATACCCTTTCAGAAATAGGTACCATGTAAAAAAAGTCTATGACATTGTCAGATACAATTTTCGGACAATTTTCTGTCACGAATGGACATGTTTCTGACATACGAGGTAATAAATCACTAAAAGACGGGTCCTCTGACATGTCGGTGCATTTCAGAAGATGTTTTAATGTCGTATATAATTTGGGTACTGCAATCGTATCTAAGAAGGTACACTTAAAACAACAAAACAAATACCCCCACAAAGTTAACAAAGGTACGGTAGCCCTTAAATGTGTGATAAGTCATACTAAGGTTAGTATTTTTCGAGGCCGTACGAATTAGTTTTCATTAGGAACCACCATAAAACACCATTATATATTATATGTTACCTTTTATATCAAATTAGGTGTATTAGGCCTTACGTGCATAAATTTAACCTTCAAACCCCTATATAAGGATAGAAGTAAGAACATCTTACAACATAGTTTGAATAATCTTGTGAGTGCTAAATGTGCAAGTTTTATTTTTTTTAGTCATTTACTATTGTAAGGTATGGTCAAAATCACGCAGCCCTACGCAATTTACTTAGAAATCTATTCATTTTCGATGTCAAAACAAATGGTACGGTATACTTGCAGATTAGGGTACGATATAAGTATATATAACGGTATGGTATAATTACAAATTATGGTACTATATATGTAACAAATAAGGTATGATATAAAAGACAAGGTACTTCATATTTCTGGGTATGGTACGTATATATATACATAATGGTACGGTCCACAAGCAAATTATGGTACTATATATGTATACATAAAGGTAAGTTAATATAAAAGATAAGGTACTTCATATATTCTAGGTATGGTACGTT
Organism: Craterostigma plantagineum; assembly: GCA_027422505.1. Classification (NCBI taxonomy): domain Eukaryota; kingdom Viridiplantae; phylum Streptophyta; class Magnoliopsida; order Lamiales; family Linderniaceae; genus Craterostigma; species Craterostigma plantagineum. The sequence goes on along the minus strand of JAPQWV010001897.1, from coordinate 22,879 downwards.
ATATATATACATAACGGTACGGTATACAAGCAGATGATGGTACTATATATGCATACATAAAGGTATGTTAATATAAAAGATAAGATGCTTCATATATTCTTGGTATGCATGGTACGTTATATATATTCATAATGGTACTATATATTATACATACAGGTAGGTTAATTTAAAAGACAAACACTAGTACAGAACATGGAATAGGCTACGGCACTATGGACGTCTGTTGATAGTCGACAATTTTGATTTTTGGCGACTGTTGCTTCCGTAACAGTCGCCAATTTGTTCTTTGTTTTTATTTTTTATATCGACATTCTTATTTTTTTTTTATTTCGACAACAGTCGCCAATTATTTTTCATTCTTTTTATTATGTCGACGCTTGGCGACTGTTTGAATGCAACAGTCGCGCCATGATGTTATTTTCGTATTTATTTTTAATTATTTTTTTGACATTAGGCGACTGTTGCGTTACAACAGTCGCCAATCACTTGACGTTTTTATTTATGACATTTCACGACTGTTGCTTCTAAAACAGTAAACAGTCGCCAATAATGTTTTTGTTTTTATTTCTTTTTCTATCTATTGGAGCTTTGGTTGCTGGCGACTGTTACGGTGGACAACAGTCGCTAATTAGGTTAAAATACTGAAACTGCAATCAGTTGAACTCTCACACACGCACAGACGCCCGATTTCTCAACACACATACTCAGTCCGCGCCGCCCCGCCCCGCCCGTCGCAGCCGTGCCTCACCGTCATCCCGCTGGCCCGCCCCACCACTTGCACGAGCAGCCGTGCCTCGCAGCCCCGCCCCACCCTCGCAGCCGCAGCCGCCACAATGCTCGCCGTCCACCTGCCTTGCTGTCGCCGCCGCGCCTCACCAGCCGCTTCGCAGCCGCACCGCGCCGCGCCCCACCACTCGCTGTCGCAGCCCTTGCCGTGCCCCACCACACATCGTTTTCAGCCCCGCCGCACCCCACCACTCACCGCCCGCAGCCGCCCCAGCCGCAGCCCTCGCCACCCGCCCCTCTCAGCCGCAACCGCAGCCGGCCCGCCCCAAATTAAAGGTAGTATGTTTTTTGGGTGTATGTGTTTGAACCAGAAGATTGAGTTCTTTATGCTTTGATGTTTAGTTAGCTATTTTCCGCTTCATGCTTCTTGGATTTACTTAAACTGTGCTTTTTTTTCTTTGGTATATAAGCAAATATGACCCGAAGCTGCGCCTTTCGAAATTGAGATTCCTATGCTAATCAGAACACATCATTTGGTGTTAGATCTGAGATTTGTTGATATGAAACAGTTACTGTTGTATTGCTAAAGGTTGAGTCTTGCTTTATGCAAAATTGCAGCTTAGGATCGCTTCGTGTAAAATAGCTTCAATTAATATCTCGATGCCTCTTCGTGTAAAATAGCTGGGTAAAAAAAAAGAAATTGCCACCCGACCTGATGGTACCCGACGGTTCGATTGTCGGGTACCCGAGTTTTTTGTGCGTGGATAGTTTTTTTGCGCTTCGTATTTGTTTGAAATTGCCTATGATTTGCGAATTTATTGTTTTCATTAAACTTAGATATGTTCAAGGTTTGCTCATTTGGAGGAAACCTTGAACGGTCCCCTGGGACCGTTCTTAAAAGTCCGCTATCGCTTTACGATGTAAATTTATTTGTTTCCTAACTTAGGTGGTTGGGATGGATCGGGGTTGGATGTTTAGTAAGCGAACAACGGTCGAATATTTGAATGGTGTAGAATAGTTTATGAATTGTGCGGAGCAAAATCGTAGAAAAAAGAGGCAATCCAAGATTTTATGTCCTTGTCGTAAATGTATTAACGGAAAGTGGTGGAATAGTGAGATTGTTAGGGATCATCTGACAGCCTCGGGTTTTAAACCTAGTTATACAAATTGGATATGGCACGGTGAGTCTGTAGCTGGTCGGGTGGGTGAAGGATCTAGTACAAGAGTGCAAGCCGAGGCAGATGTAGATGCTTTAGCTGATAGTTAGCAACAGTGGCCAATGCTGAAATTATGGGCGACTGTTTCTCAGACACAGTCGCCAATACCTGCACTATGGGCGACTGTTGTTCCCAGCAACAGTCGCCTATCACTGTTTTATTTTTATTTTTTTAGTTTTTTTAACTATGGGCGACTGTTATTAGCAAACAACAATCGCCGATACCTTGATTATGTGCGACTGTTACGGAACAACAATCGCCCATAGTCGAGGTATCGGCGACTGTTAACAACAGACACCAATACCCGAGGTATGTGCGTCGGTGCCGTCGGCGACCCCGAGCAACAGTCGCCCATGCTTCATAACAACAGTCGCCAAAGGTCCGTACTGTACTAGTGAAAGTCTCTCAGTCTCACAACCATGAAAACAACTTATCATAGATCTAGCATACAACTGTGCTCGGGTTTCTGATTCCATCTTCGAATTGAGGTCCACGGGTTGATCGTGATGCAAGGCCATGACTACGCTAAATTCATGTGGAGAGAATACCACATCCGTATTCTTACCGAACCTAAACGAGTTCGCCTCCACGCTATACCTGTTTATCAGTGTCACGATTCTAGCAAAAGAATGTGACATCTTAGGCATATCTAAAAAAATCTTAGGCATATCTAAAAAATAAAAAGGTGACCTTGTTGTAGCTTCAAGTTGCTCGAGGTTCATCCTACGCGTCAATTCACTTATGGTAGATCGAAACAGAGAAGGATGACACCTGGAAGAAGATCATATTTGTTCTTTGGTGCCTTTGGTGCCATTTCTGCAAAAAAAAAAACAAAACTGATAGCGAGTAATGAAGACGCAGTACCATTTTAGTCACACACGGGGTACCATGTTATGTCATAATTAATCAACTCTATGATCCTAGGCATGAATTTTAAAGGAATCGATAAGAAATGCGTAGAGTGAGATTTCGAACGAAAACCTTCTTGGAGAGCTTTTGAGAGAATCTCAAGTAGTGAGAGAAAATATTTTGTTTCTCTCTCTAGAAATCGAATTGCAAGTCTTTCGGATCAAATTCTAAAATCTTCTCTATTAAGCTCAATGTTTGCAAATGTATTTATACCAAACAAGCTTGGTATAAATAACAAATAAGTCCTAAACTAAGGACAAATATATAAAAGCCCCAATCTACGAAGACAACTAATGAATCAAAGCACAATTAAAATTGATATTCTACATTCTCCCCCTTTGTGCTTGATTTCTCTTCCGCGCTCTCTGTCCTCGTCGGTCCTAGTACGACCTGCGCAAGCCCAGCGCATGCTCAAAGTTCCTGAGCGTATTCCTTAGCTCCAGTCGCTCATTAATGTCCTCAAGTAATTCCATTTGGAGCGGCTGTTCTCTCACGAACCGGTGGATCCTCATCGTCGTCTCTCTATTGATTTCTTCCAACCTCTGCTCTATGTTCTTCCTGATGACCTTGAGCGTCTCATCATAGAATTTATGTATCTCAGTCTTTAGCATCATCCTAGACTTCTTCACGATCGGATTGTTGTAGGTGACGCATAGGACTGAGCTGATGTGCACGTGATTGTTCGAAAGCCCTTCGATCTCAGGTCCTTTGTTGAGTGGAGCGATCATGTTGACCTTCTTCATGTTGCTCTCCAGAGCCATCTTATGGTCGTGTGCGGCAAAGTACTTGACTTGGCGCATCATGAACCGGTAGAGTCCCTCGAGTCCTTCTTTCTTTACGAAGTCTTGAGGACCCTTGTACTTCTCTACGTATAACTGGTAGATACGGTACACCTCCTCGTGAGGAAGGTAGGGTAGGTCGCTCTCGCTGAGTTCATCTCGAGTTCTGTCTACTCTCTCGATTACATAGAACGGTGTTGGAAGTCCTCCTTAGGCGCAGTAGACGATTAGTAGCTGGCAGATGGGAGATAGACTCTTATAATGGTTCCTTGCTTGTGCTTTAGTCATCTTCATCCTCACATCCGGTACGAGATGGGTTAGCATCCAGAGATATATCATTCTCTTTTGCTAATCCCAGTGAAAAATCCCTCTCATCTCAAACTCGTTCGGCTTCTTGACTTTGTCCTGTGACCTCCAAATATTTTCACGGACTTCTTCAAGGAAAGGTATCTCTATTCGAATATTCTCCCACGGCGTGTCGATCCGAACAGTCCCTGGCATTTGTCTTGTAGGGGAAACCGCTCGTTGTGTGATCAGTTCTGAAAGCCCTGTGGGATCTTGTTCATGGTCTACACCTTCCTGAAGTTCGTCGTCTTCTATCAACACGAGGTCCACCGAAGCTTGTTGCAAAATTTGTCGAACTTCCTTGAGTCGTTGTACTTGATGCTCCTCGGGCATATAATGGGTCGCCCACTGTCCTTCGAATATGACTTTGTCGAGGAACTCATGTGGATTGACGCCATGTCCTGAAGGGCCCGGTTGATCTGGAGCTACAGAGGGAGTAGCTTGGGTTTGCGCCAGTGCTACGAGCATAGCTGCACTTGCTTCTTCTTCCGGAAGCAAGGGGCTTGTCAGAGTCGGTGGTGTGGGCGGAGGCGTCCTTAGGTGAAAGGATGGTGGATCGGTGTGGGTTAGAGTGGTGGTGTGGTGCGTGGTGTGGGTAGTTTGGGTGGTTTGTGTTTCACCTGCTCCAGCGCCTGTTTGCATTGCGCCTGAGCCTTGTCCTTGGCCACTCGTAGATGTCCTTGGCCTCTTATCCCCCTCATTATGATCCTGATCGTCAGGGTCGTCATGTCGTCCTGGAGTGAGAGCTTGGCCTCGACACGTTTGGGTAGGTGGCTCAGGATGGTCCACCAGTCGCCTATAGAGCGATTCCTCCTGAGGCGACCGGATGGTAAGACCGATGAGGCGGGCTAGAAGGATGTCGTGGAGCTTGGTGATTGGGATGGTGTATGGGTTGATTAGGATGGATGAGTTTTGTAAATGGTCGGTGGGTGTGTGTTGTGAGGTTGTGAGGTCGGCTTGTGCTGAAGTTGGCTCCGAGACGAGTGCTTTCCCTCGATCTTGACGGGACGTCTCGATTGTCGTACGCATGCTCTCCATAATTTTGTCTTCGAAAGATTTGAATATTGCGGAGAGAGTAGCTTTGAGGCGGTCTTCAGTCACAAAAGGGGCAGACGGCTCCGTAGATGGACCAAAACGACTGATGTCGCCTGTTGACACCCCTTGAGCAGACACCGGCTCCTCAGGTTGGCTCGTAGTCACTAGAGGTTGTGACTGTCCGAGACTTCCATCCAATCCTTGAGTTGAATCTATAAGATTCGCGTCTATGGATGTTGTGACACTCTCAGATTGAACCTGTACATCAAACATTTCGATGTCGAGGCCGGTAGTAGTCGGAGCTGATATCTCGGCCAAGACGCTTGAAGCGATGACTGGTGTCATGTCTGATGTGGTGGTGACGGTGGGAAAGAGGGACTCAAGGCTGACTGTGAAATCTATCGGGGGCCCTCTGATCATCTGTTCCGTCAGATGATTCTCCCGGCAGTAGAGTTGGTATACATCTCCCGAGGGGTCGGCGAGACGTAGCAACTCGAACGGCATGGCCATTGACGGCTGGTCCAAGTCCGTTAGTTTTGGATTGTGGAAAATTTTCAGCCGCGATGGTTGGTAATTCCCTCCAGGAGGTAGACGAGGAATGTTCTGCTCGTGCAACTCCATGTATTGTCGAATGATGACGGAGAACCACCGGGCGTATGACACATTCTTTGAGCGTTTGTTTTCCTTCTTCCTGATCTGCTCTGCTAGATCATTCCAGATCAGTTGAGCGAAATCGTAATTTCGCGAGAAGACGATTCCATGGAAAATCCTCAAAATGTTGTCGTTGCTTTGTCGAAGCCGGCGTGCTTCGGGGATAGACATTTGTTGATGATCCCAAACAATGTCTTCCACGGATGAGGAATCCCGTTGCTCTGAATTTGTGCGAGTTTGGTGAGCGGCGGACGATATCCCAGCTGAAGGAAGTCACGTACTAGCTCCGCATCAGTTGGAAGGGGGTCGTAGTTCGGGTTGTAGGGGAGGTCGAGGTGAGACCGAAGTCATTCTTGTTCATATTTATGTGCCTCGTCCCTATCACCGTTGTGAAGCTGTATGCCCCTTCAATAACGTGGCTCTTGATCATCCCCAAAATTGTTGAAGGTAGACCATAGGCACTGAGGCCGTCACCGTAAGAGCATGCCACAGGGGATGACCTTGTAGTATAGACACCATAATCTCGTCAAGACACCGAAAGGACGTCATGTCGAGCTGGAAATTAGTGTCATGTACACTGAGGTATATGGCCTTTTCGTAGATGTGATTGTACGTAGGATGGTGATCCATCAGAAAAACAATTCATTAATGTAAACCATTAATTCAAGATTTAAATCGAGTCGAAAATAATTTTGAAGAATATATGAATTGGCACATAGGTATACGAGAGTGAACATTGAAGATAATAATGACATTTCGACATATGTATATAAGTCATATGAAGGTTTAGTCGAAAATTTACGAAGTATTTACCAGCACAGTTTACTCCGTGAAGTTTTTTCGTACACAATTGAAATTTCAATTGTGTTCCTAAGTGCTGATTTCTAATTAAAATCTCCGTTAATTTTTGCGATCGAAAATTTTATTCGCTAAGGTCAGCTACAGTGTAAAGGACTTAGGAAAAAATTTAACGTGTGATTACTGTAGCCGAGAAATTTTACGATCGAGAAAAATTTTCGTGTAAATTTCCGATCGAGAAAATCAATTTCCGTGTTAAATTTACGATCGAGAAATTTTTCGCGCGTGAATAAAATTTTTCGTCGTGAAAGTTATCGAGCACGAAAGTACTTCGATTTCAAAATAGTTTTTCGCTATCGAATTTTACGATCGAGAAAAATTGACAGCGAGAAACATGGTGACTTGCCGAGAAAATTTTCGATCGATGAAAATCATTACTGTGGATGTTTGCGATCGAGAAATTCTATCGTCGAAAAATTGACTTTTTCGCTGCTAAAATTTTCGACCAAGTACAAAATTTAAATCGAAATTACTGTTTGCGATTGTAAGTTTTGCGCTCGAAACTTATTTTGCATCTATTTGATCTATTTCGTTCAGTAATCTTTTCGCTCGCATAAAATCCAAATTAAATTCTCGATTGTAATTATTATTATTATTTTTTTTAATCTACGTTATCTTTCTTAGCAACAAAAAAACAAAAAAATTTATTGATCGAAAAAATTTTACAGTGCAAACAGTAGATCAATTGAAATAATTCACACTGTTTGCGAGCGAAAAAGTTCTTGGACGCGTTCAAAAGGTAAAATTCCTGTTTCGTTGTTCTTTCAATCAAACTCAAATAACGCCGAAGCTTATCACAATCTACCATAAAACGATCAAGAGACTTTGAAACTATCTTAGTATGCAGATTTTAACATAGATTATACTTAGATATTGGCCTAAAATACTGCAAATAAGCTTTCGAGTTCTCAGAATATGAACAGTCGGAAATGAACACAGAATCAAGCGAAATGTTTTAAGTAAAGATGCACATGAAGTTTAAACACACGATAATCCCTACAAGAAGTCAGTTCTACCTCCTAAAGACGAAAATCAGAGGAAAAATCGAAAGATTTAAAGAGTTTTTTCGTCTTTTGAGAGAAAAAGTTTTTCGCACGAGAATTTTGACTGTTGAATTTTGCGATCGAGGGTTTTAGCGTGTATTTAGGGATTTTCATCTTCAAGCAGTACTTTAATGGGCTGATTAGACGTTTTCGACACTTAAGAATTTCTAGGCCCGTTACTATTTGCGATCGAGAAACTTACGATCGAGAAATTTCCTATGGTTACTGTTTAATTTTCCTCGCGACAAATTTCGATCGAGAAATTTCATTTGGTTCCTGTTTAATTTTCGCTCGTATGCAAACGAAAATTACAACTTGGTCCCAAAAAAATTTTCGCTCGAGAATTTGTAAGAAAAATTATGAATTTTGCCTAAATTTCTCGATAGCAAGGTTCTATGTGTTTTCAGATTGATCCAAAGTTTTCGAGTAAATCACATAATTGCTCCCCTATGTATGAAAATAAATGTAATTAACTCCCTGTAATTCTGGTTGATGACATCTGGCTCCGTATTCTCATTTTATAAATCTGCAAGGCTTAAAGCAACAGATGTCGAAAATATTAGAGTTAATTTTAGAACCAATTATTTTTATTTTATTTGATTCCCCTTGAAAATGTTTTTGAGATAAATTGGTTAAAATCAAATTCATAAAACACGTTGATGATCCAAATATTTAACCAACCAAAATTTAAACCAATGTCGTGTGCACCATATCCTGTAAATTCGTGAAGTCCTTCTCATTGAGGTGCGTGGTACGGGAAAATTTAGATCGATTTCTGCAACACTTAGAGAAGAATCATCAAAAGTATTTGGGGCTTAAGACATAAATTTTGTAAATGCTCCCCCTCAAATAATGCTTCTCAATTGATTCATTAAATAAGCATGTAAATCAATGAAAGAGACACTTGTTAAAAACACACGATTTATCAAGATAGCCTAGATACATGTTCCCCTATACATGTAACTGTGATTTCGCGCAAGGGTATGAGCAAGAACAAATATTCGCATTTTTATCAATTCAATTCGAATGCAAATATCTATTGCATGTCAAAATGTGCGATTAAAACTATATTATTATTATTATTATTTCGCATGTATATTAATATTATTAATACTATGTGGTCAGATTATTTTGCTACGATCATTGTCACGCTTAAAAATTCATATGACATTTGAAAGATTAAATGCCGTCAAGTCATGTCAGCAAAAAGTCCTAGGTTCAAAGAATGATCCATTTCGACAACTCTCACTAGGTTCGCTCTAGCACCCTTTTAATTTTTTGACTAGGGATTTATATTTATATCGCTCAAGTCAACACATGTCATATTAAGTCAAATACCTGTGATCGAGGCGCTTTTAATCATTTTGCCTTTGCAAGAGACCGTCGATTTTGAATCAAAGGGACTTTGAGGGATTTTAATTTGGCTCTGACTTTGAAGGGAAGGATAATGTTTGGGAAAGATAGGCTTTATGTCATCTTCCGTTTCTTTGTCGTTCTCCTTTTCTCCGGCATTTTTCTCTTTCGTCTTTTCATTCTCATCCTTTATTGTTTTCATATCGTCTGCACTTTCTCAAGCTGAAGCTCCGCTTCTCTACGAGGCTGAGAGATTATCTAGGGCAAAGTTCTTGTTCGTTCTCGAGCCGATACCATGCTCCTTTTTTCTTATTCCCTAGAGAGGTTTCAGAAATTATCGATTTGAAGAAGTTCATGGTTATGGAATCCGAACCGAAGGCCGTGCTCCTCTTCTCGTTGTCTAGATATAAGACCAGATTATCGTTGGAGAAGTTCACTTCTAGGCGCTCCTCTTTCCATCCGTTCTGACGAGTGTACGAGATTATCTATAGAGAAGTTCACAGCAAGATCCATGCCTCCGACCTAAATGTTTTGAGAGTGTCATAGTTGAGAAGGCAGGTTCTTTTGATCTGTTTGTGCGTTGAGCATTCCTCGTGTGCGTTTTTTCTCCTTCTTTTGTCATCTGTTTTTTTTCCGTCTAGTTATTCTCCCCCTCCTTTTCTTGATTGAATATCCCGTCCAAATCATTAAATCGTCGGTTGAAGGCATAAAGGGTTTTCAATTGAAGAAAAGAAATTTGGAGAAAGCTCAAAATGGATGACTAAAGGTAATCTTAAAGTAATGAAAATTTAGATTTGGCCAAGTGAGGAATTTCCTAAGTGCCCTAATCATTTTCGGAACGATCTATTACACGGCAAGTATGAGGCCGAGAATCACAAGTTAATGACAAGCAATTAATGTGTGACTCACTCAAGAAAAGATCCGACGAGAGTAATAAAAAGGCTAGAATCCTCACTTATATGAAGTGGTATTGTGTCTTACTGGAACAAACTCAATACCTAAGAAACACAATAATGCGACTTAAACTGGCAAAATTTAAGCAAGCAATCAGTCATGTCAGTGAATTCTATTCGTGACGTAGATCGGCATCCTAAAGATATCGTCATACCCCTAATATTATACTTATATGTGTATATATATATATATATTTTATTTTTTATTTTTCATTTTTTATTTTTTATTTTTTTATTACGTTTATTTTTTAAATGAAAAATTTCACGCAAGATATAACATTGTTAAGTATAGAAAACACATAGCATAGAATACGTGAAAGCACATAAGATCACATCATGCCCAAATCACGGAAGGTTCAACATGCCTAATTTTCCGACAAGGAATTGGAACCGTTTTTCGTCCAAAGCCTTGGTGAAAATGTCGGCTAGTTGATGTTCCGTGTTCACAAAATACATGTCAATCGTGCCTTTTTCTACGTGATCTTTGATGAAGTGATATCGTATGTCTATGTGTTTTGTGCGTGAGTGGTGAGCATGATTACATGTAATCGCAATGGCACTTTGGCTATCGCTATAAATGGGTATATTATTTAGATTGTACCCAATCGTGAAGCTGAGTCCGCATCCATAGCATTTGCGAGCAACAGCTGGTAGCCACGACGTATTCTGCCTCGGCAGTCGATGTTGAGACGCAGTTCTGCTTTTTGGATGACCAGCAGACTAGTTTTTTGCCTAAAAATTGAGCGCCACCGGATGTGCTTTTCAGTCCATTCGGCAACCTGCGTAGTCAGCGTCAGTATAGCCAATTAATTTGAAATTTGTTCGTTTAGGATACCATAGTCCTAAGGTGGAGGTGCCCTTAAGGTAACGCAGAATTCGCTTCACCGAAAGCATGTGAGATTCTTTGGGATCAGCTTGAAAACGGGCACATAGACATGTGGCAAACATGATGTCTGGCCGGCTTGAGGTGAGATAAAGAAGAGAGCCAATGATGCTGCGATATAATGTAATGTCGACCGCTTTTCCTGTGGGATCGGCATCCAACTTGCAGCTTGTGGACATGGGAGTGCTGAGTGGCTTGCTCTGATCTTGATGGAATTTCTTCAAGATGTCCTTGATGTATTTAGTCTGACTGATGAATATCCCATCATCGAGCTGCCTTACTTGAAGTCCTAAGAAGAACTGCATCTCGGCCATGTGGCTCATTTCAAATTTGTTCTTCATCAATTTTCCAAATCTCTTGCATAGCCGTGGATTTATTGATCCGAATATGATGTCGTCTACATAGACTTGGACGACCATCAAATCTTTGTCTTGCCATTTTATGAAGAGGGTCGTATCGATCGTTCCTCGGATAAAGCCAGATTTTACGAGGAAATCGCTCAATACGTCATACCAAGCGTGTGGAGTTTGTTTCAGTCCGTAGAGAGCTTTGTCCAATCGATAGACGTGATCGGGATGTTTTTGATCAATGAAGCCTTCGGGCTGAGCGACGTAGACTTCCTCTTTTAGCACGCCATTGAGAAAGGCGGTCTTTACATCCATTTTGGTAGACTTTGAAGTCTTTATAAGCCGCATAAGCCAGGAAGAGACGAATGGCTTCGATTCGGGCAACCAGAGCATATGTCTCGTCGTAGTCAATTCTTTCCTGTTGGTTATAGCCCTTCGCAACCAATCTAGCTTTGTTCCTAATCACTTCACCATACCATTCATTGTTTTTGTTTTTAAAACACATTTCGTTCCGATGATTGTTTTCCCATGCGGACGGGATACTAGGGTCCACACTTGAAGACGCTCAAATTGGTTGATTTCCTCTTACATTGCTATCACCCAATCCGGGTCTTTTAGTGCGTCTGCTACCTTAGTTGGTCATTTCGGCTTAAGAAGCAGCTGAATAAACTGTTGATGACGTGTCCGTACTCCACGTGAAGGATCACCAATAATCTGATTAACCGGATGTGCTCGAGTCCATTTTTGCTCATGGGGTAGTGCAGAGCTAGACGCATCGGTCATTTGAGGACTGAGACTTCCAATGATTTCAGATTCGTCAGGAGATAGTGGTAAGTTAGATTCTGCATTTGGATTGAGTGATTCTGTAGAGACTTCCTCATTTACTGTTGTAGTTTCGTCATTGATCTGTGGTAATTTTGAATCGGGTGAGGTAGGGACATTTGAAGAGCTCGATATACTGGCCTCTTTGAGGGGTTCCACTAACGGTGTTGCTATAATGTTTTCTGACCGATATACGGGCTCAAAGAGAGATTCCAAATATTCCAACGCAAGTTTCAGTGCTTCTCCAGACGTTGAATCTGGAGTTGTTGCCATCTTCTGTTGGTTTTGTGCCAACACACCAGTGTATACGGGTTCTGAACTGTCGTATTCAGAAGCCATCGGGTTTGGTACGGGTCCTGAACTGAGGTGTGCAGGAGCCATTTCTGCCACTTCGTGGAAAGTGACGTTGTAGCTTTCTTCGAATGCTTTAGGGTCGAACTTAGCACGTTACTCTCTGTCATTCACCACAAAGCACTTGCATCCGTAGACCTTGAAGAATGAGATATTGGGTACTTGCTTGTTTATTATTTCGTACGTAGTTTTATTAAAGCGCTTGTGAACCACCGTCCTGTTCTGAGTGAAACAGGCGGTATTTACTGCTTCAGCCCATAGAAAGGGTGGGAGGCCGGAATGAATCAGCATTGTACGGGCGGCCTCTACTAGAGTTCTGTTTTTCTTTTCAACAACCCCGTTTTGTTGAGGGGTCTTGGCGGCCGAGAATTGCTGCTTAATGCCAAGTTTCTGATAAAAAGTCACTGATATACTTGTTTTTGAACTCAGTGCCGTTGTCCGTTCGGACGACTTGGATGGATAGTTGCAGCAAATTTGAGTAGTGTTCACGAAATTAACCATCAAGCCCCTGTCTCATCTTTAGTTCGGAGGAACATCGTCCATGTGTAGCGGGAGTAATCATCAACGATAACTAGTATGTACTTCCGCCCACTAATACTCTGTGTCAGCATAGGTCCACAGAGATCCATATGTAGAATTCCAAAGGACGTGAAGTGGAGGCAACAGTTTAACATGATGAGATGCTCGCTTCATTTTTCCTAATTGACATGCCGAACACTGATGCTCTTTTTGTAGACTAATTGTTGGTAGACCGTGAACCAACTTTTTCGTTGATAGTCGTTGAAGAGCTTTGATGTTTATATGAGACACACGTTGATGCCATAAGTTGTTCCTCTGAATTGTAATCTGGGAGATGAGGCAAACAGCTGTCGTAGTCCGCACAGACGTCAGACTCATCGTGTAAAGATTAGATTTCCGAAGTCCTTGCAGGAGTTCTTTGTCTGACTGTCCAATATTCTGCACCGATAAGCATGAAAGACCACCTGGAAGCCTTTGTCACAGAATTGGCCTATGCTGAACAAGTTATGCGGAGACCTTCGACGAAAGAGACATCTTTTATCGTCATATTTTCCAGAATGATGTTCCCAACTCCTAGCATTGGGTCAGTTCTTTGATAGTCTTGACCTCAGAAGTCTCAGGTGCAGGTTCTTCGTTCTTCGAGCTGAGGTCCTAAGTCAATTGGCTGATGATGAGGACTTCTTTTGAAGTACTATTTGTTCATCATTTCCCAATTAGCAGTTTCCCAGCATTTTCATGTTAGGCTCCATGTCTGAATCTGATTCGTCTTCAGATTCTGAGGGGGTAGGAGGCTTGACGATCTTTTCTTTTCGCAATTTTGCGCTCCTCCTGTCTGAGACTAGGGCAACTGAGTCTTCGATAAGTTTGCCCTTCTGCTCCTTCCGAATCTCGCTTATGTCTTCCTCCTGCTGTGCAAGATTGTCAAACATGGCATGAATATCCAGCTCCTCAAGGTCTTTATTCTGTCTGATCTGAGTGGAAATCTTTTTCCATTCTGAGGGCAGGGAGGAAAGAAATCTGATGTTGGTTTTCATGTTTGTCTTAGAGATTTCGATTTTCCTCATCTCATTTAGGAAGGTGAGATATCTCTGGTATAGATCATGTAAGCACTCCTCTGGTTTAGCTCTGAATGAATCGTAGGCTGTGAGAATATTAGCCTTCTTGGCCTTGATACCGACTTCTGTTCGTTGCATCAGCTTGTGCAGCTCATCCCACATTTTTTTTTGGAATAGGTTCCGTGTATATATATAAGTGGGAGATATACAGATGAGTGAGGTATGCTTCACGAGAATACCAGTAACAGGCTACTGGTTAACACCAGCAAGAAAACGTCAAGAAACGAAAATAACTCCAATCCTACCAAGCTACACGCCAAAGGCGTCGAATAGCGGCCCTCTGTAACTCCAACCCGGGGGGTGTCCCCAGCAGTCGCAAGCACGCCAGGTTGAGTACGTTGGCAACAAGACTGTCCGGAGTCGTGATAGTCCCCTCCTTCCAGCGCTTGTTACGCGCCTGCCAGATATGGTATACCACTGAAGCCAGGACATGCCGATAAGCAGCCGGTATAAGGTGCTGCCGCCGCCATCGCATCGAAGCCCAGGTGATGACCTCTCGCCAGTCCGTGTACGGCCAGACCCACCTGATCCTCTGCCTCAGAAGGCGAATACAGTGGCGTGAAAACCCACACTCAAAAAATAGGTGCTGAACCGACTCAAAGTGGAGCGCATCACAAAGAATACAGGCAGGGGTCCCCGCATGCTGTGCCACCCAAGGCTTATCCCTAGTTGCTAATCTATCTCTAATACCCAGCCAAAGAATAAACTCATGGCGAGGAACTCGGAGCGGTCCCCCAAATAGAGCCGCCCAAGGGACAGGCGGTCGACGATGACGAATGGCCTCCCTGACCAACTTTGCAGTGGGCTGACCATCAGACGCTCCAATCCAGCGGACACCATCAGGCAGCGTCGGATGTACCTGGGGAAGATGGCAACTGAACTCAATGTACTCGGCCGCCCAGCGTCCTGGCCAATTCCATCCTTGATCGTTAATAACTGAACTCAGGCGAGTCCCCAATGGCAACCCCATCGCAAGAGGCCCTCTAGGGTAGTGGTCGAGGAGTGGCACTGATCGCATCCACGGGTCCTCCCATAATAATAAAGATTCGCCGTTACCAATCGTGAAGGAGAGAAATGGAAGGATTACCGATCGTAACCGCATTAGCTTCCTCCAGCTCCATGCAGTGCTGGCCGAGATGGGGACTGTCCAAATTGAGCGCGCATGCAGACGCGTTCGATACAACCATTCCACCCAAATCGAGTCGGGCGCCCGATCGATCACCCTCCACAATAGCTGCACAAAGAGTGCCTTGTTGTCAGTAGTAATCGATCGAACGGGTTGGAATACTAATCCCTTAGCGGTTGGAATACTAATCTATCTGTCGATAGATACCATTTGGAATTCCTTGCATAAGCGTGTTCTTGGCTATTAGATCAGTTTTTGCTCTCACTCTTTCCTCCGCAGTATATTCCCTAGGCTCTTTCAGTCGTCTAGAGGCAGGAATTGGAGGGTTGGCAGTGTTGTCCCCGGGAACATCTACCCAGAACTGAGCTGGACCTTGCTCAATTGATGAGAGAAGGTCTTCTGCCTGTTCCTTTAGCTCTATGAAATTTAGAAATCGGCTTCTCCAGACTGTATATTCGCCTCTCTTGAGAATTGGAGGATGATTATCATTTCCTTGTGAGTAAGCATTGTTAGGAATATTTTATAGTGTTCAATTTCATTGTGTTTATCTTAGTTGGTTTGTATTTAATTAACTTTGGGCTAGTTTGTAATATTCTAGTTCTTAGTTGCTAGGGGTATAATATACCAACTAATGTGGTATATATACCCCAAACCCTAATTCATTAGGGTGTGTGTTTTTTATGTAGTATGTGTGAGTTGCGTGTGTGTTGAATAGTATAAACCATTTCCAAAGCACCCATCGTCTACACTAACCCACCTCACGTTAGATCTTTAAATCTTCCATCATTAGCGTGGTAATTCGTTCATTGTAGATTGTTTGGATAGAAATAGGGACCATCAAGTGGTATCAGAGCAAGCACATTCGGATTTCAGTGAGATTTCTGAATTTTTTTGGGTATTTTGTTGAGTTCGAATTTCAGCTAGTCTTGAGTTTTGAGTTGATTTTGCTGATTTTGCAAACTCTAGAGCTAGCTAGGTTGTTGTCGAGTGATTTGAAGTGATTACCCAACATTTTTCAATTGATTTGAGTGAGCTTTAAGGTTGAAATCGAGTCTGAAGTTCGTCATTCTGCCCAGAAATTTTTCAGACAGAAACACCCGATCGGGCGAATGTACATTGTAGCAAACACTTAATTTCACCTTATTTGAGTTTCGCCCGATTTGATTTCAATTGATTTGCTTTTCGCCGCATTTGAACAGTCGCCCCATTGATCCAATCGCCGAAACTCATTTGAATCGATCGACACCGAAAGTTTTAAATCCTTTATAATTTTACACGGCGAGACTGGTCATCGTCCGAAACTATTTCGATTCGATCGAAACAGATATCAGTATCTATGGTTTCGTATTGAGGAGTATAATAAGTTAATTTGTACTCTTAACACCCGCTTTGAAAAACACATTTGCTTTAGTCTCTGTTTGTGGTGACATAAATCCCTCGTGCTTTTATAATTTTACAAGGCGAAACTGATAATCGCCCGAAACTAAGTCGAATCGATCGAAACTAAAATTTTAACCCCTTTGTCCGTAACTAATAATCGCCCGAAACCCCAATCGACCGAAACTGAGCATTTCTTTGAATTCAAAACTTTTCTCGGCGAAATTGAGTATCGGCCGAAACTCATTTGCATCGATCGAAACCTTAAATCGGGCGATCCAAACTCACTCCTCAAAATCACACTTAAACGTTTTCAATCACCAAAATGATACTTTTTGAGGAAAATTATTTTTTAATCATTTGATGAGAAGAACATTCTGAGTCCAACGGGTATAGTCAATTCTAACGCCCGTTTATAATTTTCCTTTCGGTCCAAAAATTTTCGGTGTAGACTGCTTTCCTGTCAAATTTTTGACAGCTAATCCACAAACGTGTCGACGATCAATTATCCAATAATCTATTTAGGACGATTTGGCATATTATAGAAAAAGTTTTGGTAATTTTCACGAAGGTTTCGAAATTATCTCAAAATTTTTAGGTGCATACCAAAAATTTCGACACTGACTTTCTTCGATACTTCTCAAGTAAACCAAACTTTTCGAAACAGAACTTCCAAAAGCCCATTTTTTAAAAAAAAATTAATTAATATTATTATATTAATTAAAATGGATGCTCAAGCTAGGAAAATTGAGGAATTAGAAGCAAGACTTGCTAATAATTACTCCGTATTGCTTAAGCAACAAGAAAGCCTAGCCTATGCTAATGAAGATTTGACCATTGCAAAGTCTAAGCTCATTAGCTTAGAAACTAAGTTAGAAGATAGTGAAAAGAGGGTCTGCGAGATGAGTAATAGTTTACGTTCTTGCGAGGCTGAGCGAAATGAAGTCTCATCAAAATATGAGACTGTCTTAGAGGAACAGTGTATGCTTTACTCTACGATTAAACGATTAGAGACTGATATTCGAAGTTAGGTTGTAAGACCCGAGCCCCGTAGGCCAATAGCGACGAAATTGCGTGCACATTTTTATGTTTATGAGATTTCATGAATTTGCATAACAGGTCTTATGTCCATGTGACTACATGAATTCGTGAATTAATTTTTGTGCTTATGTGATTTTATGAACTTTGAGCATTGATTATGGTGCCTAAGTGAACTCCGTGAAATTATGTGTTTCTGATGACGTTTGACTTAGGAGGAATTTTCGAAATAGGGACGATATTATTAGTGAGGTTAGAAGTTGGGCTATGAATGGAGTTGGAGTAGGATTTAAAAATCAAATTTAGGCCCAAATGGAACTTTAATTCTTGGCCCAAATCACCAATGAAAAATCAAAGGGGCAAGTTTCCTCAAAATAAGGAAAATTACGTCAAGTAGGTTCCATCTCCCACAACTAGCTAGCAAAGATATTTTAGAAAATATAGACCATTTCTCACACTAAAAGAAACGAAGAGAAGAGAGAAGGAGGAGAATTTGAAACTTAGCCTAAGGAAGGTATGAAGTTCTTGCTAAACTTCCTACGTTTCTCACTTACAAGTTAGGTATTAGTTCGAACCTTACCTAGCTAGGAGGTTAGAACACGAGAAGTTGCAGAAAATCGTATTTTAGGTCGATTGGGGTTTTTAGGGTTTTGGAAGTTCTTCGTCTTCATCATGTTCTTGAGAAAAGTAAGGATTAAATCAAAGTTCCTTAGAGTTTCGCGAATTGAAAAATGTTCATGCGAGTTGAGGGAAAGAGCTTCGAACTTGACTTGGGCAAACTTCACGGGTCGAGAGTTTTGCGAACTCAAGACCCCTCTTGCATGGATTCGCGAAGTATGAGGTTTGCGGGTCCAAGGCCGCGACTGACTTAGCGAATCCTCGAAGCCGCGAAGTGAAGAAGCCACAAACCTGCTTTGCGAATTGAAGTTTACGGGCCCATGCACTTTGCGAACCGGGAAGTTGGCGAACTGAGGACGTTTCGCGGTCGAGCAATTCGCGAACTCCAAGCCACTTTGCGAATCCGTGGAGGTTTGCGGGCTGAAATGGTTTGCGAACCCAAACCTTTTGCGGGTCCACGAAGCCGCAAACCCTACTTCGCAAAGCAAGGGTTGCGAATCCATGATGGTTCGCGAACTCGGGACTTTGCGGGTCCAAGGTTTGCGAGTCCATGGAGATTTTGCGGGCCGTAGCCATTCGCGAACTCTCCCACTTCGCGGGTCCAACTTCGCGAACCACCCGACTTGCGAACTCAAACGAGCTTTGCGAACCCACTTTGCGAACTGAAAGTTTCGCGGGCCGAATGAGGTTTGCGAACCCATGCAAACCCTACTTCGCGAACTGAGCTAAGTGACGAGTCTAGGCAAGGATCGCGAAGTCCAGGGTTTTGCGAATCCACTTGGCGAATTGTGGGTATAGTAAACTTCACAAATTAATGGAATGATGAGGTGTGATATCAATAATTATATATAGACTTGACGAATTAAAATGATTGGACCTCACGAGGTATTATTTTACCATAAACACTTCATAAATTGAGTAGGGAATTGTGTAGACACCATAAGAAGTTCACGGGCTGAAAATAAAATATATTATAAGTATGTGAGCTTCACGAATCCGGGACTTTGCGAACCAAGAGGCAAGAGGCACTTTTGCGAATCCACCTTGCGAACTAGGACAAAGCTTGGGGAGTCCATGCAAGGTTTGCGAATCGGGAGCACTTCGCGGGTCATAAGGAGTTCGCGAAGTGGGCAAGCAAAGTAGAACTTGGCGAGTCCGTATGCTTTGCGAATCCATGATGTTTTGCGAGTGGAAGACTTAGCAGTTGAGGTTTGCGAAGCAAGCCAAGGGTTTTGCGAACCCTCACCAAAATGCGAAACCTACTCTGCGAACTCCAAGCTTTTGCGAAGCGAGAAAGCTTTCAAACTACACATTATAAATTATGGGAGCCACCTTTTTGCGAATGGAGCTAAGTAAGGGAATAGTATACTTCGTAAAATAAAGATAGACAACCTAGGTTGCGAACCCTATGAAGCTTGCATGATTAGTGGGTCACGAAACTTTAGGCAATAAAGTAATATTATAAATAGACTTAGGGTGATGTGATAATATTACTAATTATACTAAGGACTTAGACCCACAGTAGGCAAATTCCAATATGTATTTACCTTAGAGCGAAGTGTTTTAATAATTAGGAAATTCAAGAAATTAGACGATGCACTGATAATGCAATTTTATGACTAGGATCAGGGACTAATAATTTCGCAGATCCGCCAGCTAACAGCCGACGGACGCCAGGTAAGTGGAAGCTTCACTTCAACTACAACACATAACTTGTATGCGCATAAATTATGTGATTATGTGTGGTTACGTGCGAACATGAAACTTACGTGATTACGTGCTTTCATTACAGAACATGAAGTTTATGTGACATGTTTTACTTACTATCTATGGCATGACATGCATATGTAATGATTTCACGACATGATCACGTGCATACACGCTTAGTATGGCAGTTAGGACACGAGAGCGTGTGTGTGAGTCAGGATCGCCTGCGAGCGATGAATAGTTGCCAACATGGGCATCTGTTATCGCTTCACTGTCGAGTCACGAGTATCTTATGTCACCATGGCGACAGGAAGGCGTTGCCGAGTTACAATTATGATGGGTGAGAACCCTATGATGGGAAGCGTGACCTGGAGACTGCGACCCCGAGGGAAGACGCGACACCGAGGGTATCTCGGTGTTGGCAACCTCGAGTAGGCTACCAGCGTAAAGCGCACGTGTGAGGCCGCGCTGGGCAAAAAGGACACCTTCGGGACCGCATTGCGGCTAAAAAGCGTTATCGGCCTCCAATGTGGACAGCAATTGCGGTGCTGGGGTTGCCTCCCAATATCCACCGTTGGGCCAAAAAGGCGCTATTAGCCTTCCAACGTGGATCGCATTGGGCTAAAAAGGTGCCACAGAGATGAAGAGGGGTTGCCTCTCAATGACGATCGCATCGGGCCAAAAAGGCATCGTTAGCCTCCCAATGTGGATCGCATGGAGCTAAAAGGTGCCACGGAGATGAATAAGGGTTGCCTCTCAATGACGATCGCATTGGGCCAAAAAGGCGTCGTTAGCCTCCCAATGTGGATCGCGTTGGGCTAAAAAGGTGCCATGGAGTCGAATGCAAATTGCGAACTATGGGGTGGCCTCTCAGTGTGTGGGTACTGACACTCGTATATACGTATGAAGTTGAATGAGCCCTATGATGGGACATAGTGAGATAGAAAAGCGAGGGCCCGGTTACGAGGTGAAAGAGAAAGTCAAAGGAAAGGGTATGAGGAGAAAAGTGAAGTCTAAGAAAAGCATTGACGCGGATGTCATTGCGAGATAGGACACGTGCACTGCATGCATATAGTTTCTGCTTACTGAGCTCTTTAGCTCACCCTTACGTTATGTGTTGTAGGTACGAGCGAACACGGTATGTGATCGCCTAGCTAGCAAGGCAGTCTATTGAAGCTTCCGGGCGACTTTGGGGGTGGTGTGTACGTGGACGACGACCTGTGAGGCCGGGCGCATAGGATTCTTTTGATGCGAATGTATACGCTACCCGTGTATTTAAGACTAGCATGAGATTAGAACTCAAAGAAAATTCTTTTGACGTATAAATGTATTCTTTTGACATGTACAAAGACTTCCTTTATGAAAAAGGAAAAATTTTATGCGCATTTCTGCACTTCCGTAATTTAATTACGTCGTTAGTCACATAGGATGACGATAGAAATGGTAGCGATGGCTAGGGTCGCTACAGTTGGTATCAGAGCTTCGGTCACAGGTTCTGTAGACTGTCCATGTACACACACCCAAAAGCACGGAAGCAGCCTTGCCTGTAAGTTTTATGATTATGAGAATTTCTGTGTTGCATGAATTCACTGACTATAGGCACTGTCAGGATAGAAAGAAAAGATGGTAAGAATTAGAGGTGAGGGAAGTAGAAGTACTGACCCAGATAGAGAAAACCCAGCCCCTACCGATAACCGAGACGCAATCATCCTTCAGCTGACAGAACTAGTCCGTCAGCAATCCGCCCAAATCCAACAACTAATCCAGCAGAACAACACGAATACGGGACCGACCCAGGTTGAAAGAGCCGAGTTGGTGGGAGAAAGATTTCGGAGACTGAACCCACCCACTTTCGAGGATGCAACCGATACAACCACTGCTGATGACTGGATCAGAACCATTGAAAGCATGTTCCAGTACAGCCGAGTCCCAGAGGCGGAGAAGGTGGTGCTCTGTGCCACGTTTCTACTTAGGGGGGAGCGCAGGATAGTGGGACACGATCCAAGTCATTGAGAAACCTGCCACAATGAGCTGGACCACTTCAAGGAATTGTTCAGAGGCAAGTATTATACAGCCTCAGTTCGAGCCCAGCGGATGAGCGAATTCATTAACCTTCGGCAAGGGACGATGACCGTAGCTGAGTACATAGGGAAGTTTGAACAAATTCAAGGTTCGCTGCCCACATGGTAAGCACGGATGACTTGAAGATTGAGCGATTCCTCGAGGGCCTAAAACCGGAGATATATCGAGACGTAAGCATGGCTGGACTGCAAGGAGCCACGTACGCACAAGTGGCGGAAAGGGCACTAGTGGCAGAGCAGGCTGAAGCCCAAAATCACCCGAGCCCAAGAAATGAAGCGAAAATTTGCGCAAGCGTCGCAATGGAGTGGAGGTGATCAGAAACGTCAGTTCGTGGTCAATGGCGCGAAACGGGGTGGACAGGACAGGCCCGGACCACCTCCGCAACCCAATCCGAACCAAGGAAGGCCCCAACCGAACATACCAGTGTGCACGAGATGTACACGGCGACATCTGGGTGTCTCTGCTTCTACCAGAATGCAACGTGTAACAAATGTGGCAAGACGGGCCACTCCTCCAGAGCATGCCAGGAGAAACCCTCAGGAAGTCAAGGCGGGAGCCAGACCAGACTCCCGACGCATCAGCACGAGTATACGCAATCACATCGACGGAAGCAGAAGAGAACCCATCCGCAGCGACAGGTACCCATCTACACACCAACCTCAACATGTATACCGGTAGACGCACGAAACACAACACTCAATCGCATCCATTGGGTGTACGACGAGATTTGGAGTTACGCCTAGTTGGCCCGAGAGCGAGAGTGATATAACTGTTCCAAACGAGACCCTGATTGGAACCAATCAAATAGTGTTAGGCTGTTCAGTGGGGATTAGGACAAGATCGGCGAAGGGGTAAAACCAAGTCCGGAGCTAACGCCAGAAAGGGGCAGAAATTGTAGTGACAATACAAAAAAAAAAAAAAAAAAAAAAAAAAAAAAAGAAGCCGAATGGTACACAATAACCAAAAGAGCTAAGTGGACCAAGGACAAGAAACAACGAAACTCATAGTAAACGATCGGATGTTCA